>JAHBCN010016338.1:0-19712 GCA_019359885.1 Listronotus oregonensis
TCAAACCATTTGAAGATGTATTTTTCATTGGCGATTATCCACCCACAATTTTCTGGCTTTAAACATGCTGGTTCTTTCTTGTGCGCTTTTCTCCATATTGCTGTTCTAACCCATGATCTCAACAGATGTTGCGTCAATACCGAATAGCAGGGTGATAGTGATGAAACATCAAATTTGACTATTTTTTTTTGGAGTTTTCATTTAGATCGTTGACTCTGTATGTTTTCAGAAATAATGCAAGTCGAGCGCTCTTCACTGAATCGAACGTTTTAAAACTGTAATACTTTTTGGAAATGTTCTCTCTTTCTGAGTACTTGTAAAAGTCGTTTTTTTCCAAAATAATGCCGGGTTGTAATCGCATCCAGTTAATGCGTGAAATCCTGCTAATGATTTGCAAAATATTTTTTTAACTTTAAAATAATAAAACAATTAATTTTTTCTACTTAAATTGAAAACGCGGCTAGCTTTCGCTGAAAGCACTCGAGCAACAGAGCGCTGTTGATAGCTGTCTGTCGCGGTTCCAGTTCCAGTTAACAAAACAGGCCCCTTATATAATAATAGGTACTTCCTATCTCAGTTGTACTAGAAAATAACAATAATAGAGCATATATTTAGCACTAAAAACATACCGATGCAGTGTCTAACATAATCACATTTAAATATTTATAGTAGTAAAAAAAATATTTAATTTAACTAACTTCGACATCATTTAAAAAATATTGTAATTAATAAACTTTTAAAAGCTATGAAAAATAATTCATAATTCATTATGTTGAAAAACTCTTTTTTTTTAAGTAAAATTTACGTAAATTTTTAAATATTAAGACGTTAGTTTTTAAATAAGGAAGTAAAACCAAAAATTTTTAAATATCAAAATATCGGAAAACGGTAAAATGTTTTCGATATACAGTATTTTTATAATTTACCAAAGTACTTTTAGTGCTTTGTTCCAAAAGACGTTACTCACCCTTTATATCAAAATATCTTATTGGAATTAAGTTTTTTTGTATACTTTTGCTAGTTAAAAGCTGATTTGTGAACCCCATTCAAACTAAGTTTTGAAGTTTATACATATAATAAAAACTTTGATACCTTGATCGTCTTGTATATTAATGCTTATTAAATAAATGATATAGTATACTAGTGATAGTAGAATTACTTCGGTAAAATTTTACTTTACGGACACCATGCCGATTTTTATGAATTTTTGCATACAGGGTTTTTTTGGGGCGCTGATCACGAATTTAAAATCATTTTTTTGCGCAACATCTGGTTTTTGAGTTATTAGGTCTTAAAGTGGACTAACCTCAAAATGGACATTTTTCCAAAATTTCTCCTTCTTGAAGCTGATTACTATCAAAATGGAACATACACTAATTGGGTCCTTATTTATTAAACGAATACACTAAAATTTACAAAAGTTTATTGCATATTTTTAGTAAAAAACACCTCAAATAAATTCAGTTTTTTATATTTTGACAACTTAATTATGGCAACCAGTTATACATCATAAATCTTCTTACAACGTACAGAAAAGTGGATTCATTTGAGATAATTTTTACTTAAAATAGACAATAAATTATGTTACTTTTAGTGTATTTGTTTAATATATAAGTGCCTAATCAGTGTATGTTCCCATTTGTTGGTAATTAGTTTCAAAAAGGGAGAGTTTTGAGGTTAGTTCAATTAAAGGCCTCATAACTGAAAAATCGGAGGTTGCCGAAAAAAACTGATTTTAGATTCGTGATCAGCGCCCCAAAAAACCCCCTGTATGCAAAAATTCATGAAAATCGGCGTGGTGTCCGTAAAGTAAAATTTTACCATTACTTTTTATAATAGACTTTTTTGCTTATTTATAAGACTGAATGTAATATTTACAAATACAAGACAAAATACTTTAAAAGCAATAACATCTAATAGCGTTTGTCTTAAAATAGTACGCTGTATTTCAGAATATGTTTAGTCATTTCGTTTTTTACGCTTGACTTTGACCCCCAATCAATATTTTAAAAGTAAATAATAATAAAAAATGCGCTCCTAGTTTTGTGGTTAAAAGATAACGGAAGAATTGGAAAACGTAGTAAAAATACCATCTACAAAAGGAAAAAAGATATTTTAAGAAATATAATTAAAAAATGGTATTTAATTATATTATATTTAGCACTATTCATTACCAATAAAAAGTAAGGCAATATATTTAGAAACGTCTTTACATCTTTATGGGTTTATACTTTATTGTATCTTAACTATTCAATTTTAAAATAAAACATTTACCTTTGTACTTATATTACTTATATCCTAACAACCAGCGTGTATTTAAAATAAACAAGGTTATAACACCGTCATAAGACAAGCATTTAATAAAGTACCTAAAATTGTGCATATTAGTAATTTAATTAATTCATGATCACCAACTTTTTGCTGGTTATAATTAAATAATGTATGACATACACCTTTTTTAATTCTTTTTACACAAAATCCGATACATTAAGTTAGATTATATTATATTTTGTAAATATGAAATAAAGTTTTGAAGGACTTAAATTCCTGCATATTTGTTTAAAATTAAGGAAAAACTGTATTATCTTATAGTTTACGTAAGATTATATTATGAGCTAGGTCACGTGCTTGATATGACTTTTAGTATGGCTTACTTTTAATCTATATTAGGCAATTACAAAGTGGTATTCTTTAAAAATTACCATTTTAAAATCCGCGTAAAGTGAGCACATAAGACAAAAAAAAATTATCTCCAATGAATATAAAACAAGCTTTTGTTCAAAAATAGAATAGTAGTTGGACTTAATTTTTATTCACTCTACTTACTTGGGTAGACAATTAAAAAAACGTCAATGTGATCAAGAAATTTACAAGAGTAAATGATAATCTAATAATATTTATAATATTATTAATAATGTCGAATCAACTACTTGATACTGTATGTGTTTTTAATGTAAATATGTGTTTTTGACGCTTAAATATTTTAAAACAGTATTTAGCGAAGTATCATCTGTGCTTTAAATTTTCCTTACCTTTAATACAGTTTAAAGTAAGAATACTCTTTTTAGTTACCCTTGTAAAATGTTTAATAAACCAATCATTTTTGTACATTGTTAAAAGAATAATAAGAAAAAAGGTTACATACAGTGTGTCCCAAATTCGGCTCACATGTATTGCTATCTCGTTTAGTATACAAGATAGAAACATGTTTAAATTATAAAGTTTTTAGAGGATTTAATGCTGATTTTGACTATAGTTTTTTTTTTACTTTAAAGTTGGTTCTGAAGATATTAGCAAAAAAGTGAAAATAGTCGATTTTAATTTTTGCTTGTGACTTATTGTTGTTAATTTTGACGTGTTTTAAACTATAACATTATGTGGAAACTGTTTGGCGACAAACATTTTGCCAGCAATTTTTTTCCGGTCGTCTTTTGTTCTTCAATTACTTATCAAAACTTTTGATTTTTATATAGTTTATATAGATCTTTGATTTTTCCATATTGTAATAGCTTTTTAAATTTCCTTTTTAATGATACGCCACTTGTCACAAAACGTTTTTTTTTTTAAATAATTTGTAACAATACATTTGGCAACGCCGCGCAGGCCCGTCTACCCACCAATGCGGCTCGTGTCAATTTCCCCTATAAAGGTATGACATAAATGCATTTTTTGCTACCAAAAGCAATAATATTTAAAAAAATATTATTTATGATTTAGTAAAAATATATTTTGCAAAAAATAAATCAAAAGATAGCAGTTCGATAATATAGTGATTATGTATACTTACAAAAATGTTTGTTATATCTTTTACAAACTTCTGTTTTGCTAACTGGTTATTCATCAACTTAACTAACCTTTAATTTGCCTTGATTATCATGGTATCGTTGCAAAAGACATTTATTTTATCAATTTTTTTAGCATTTGGTGAAATTAAAAAAAAATTGTTAACTTATTGCCTCCTATTTAAAGGCGGTAAGTTTGTCTTTTTAAATGTGAGTTTTTTATTCCAAAAATTTTAACAAAAAATGTTTCATTGGATTAACATAAAAAAAAAGACATTGGGGAGATAAAACTGTATTTTTTAAAATTTCATCAAATAGAAAAAAGGCCGTCGTAAATAAATGTTTCTTCTAAATAAATAACAAAAAAATCAAGGCTTAAAATCGAAGCTTAATTGGGTACCAGAATTACCAGTAAGCAAAACACAAGTTTGTAAGAAATACAACAAATATTTTTTTACGCATTCTTGCGGTTCCATTTTACCTTAGTGGATCAACGAAAATGGAATGAAAATATAGCTGTGAAAACATATTCCATTTTATTCATTTAAGTTTTGTTGATGAAACTTATATTCTCACAATTATTTTAATTCGATTTATGTTGATCAACTAAAATCGAACCATGAGAATGCGGCTTTAGTATGCAAAATACTCATATTATCGAGTTGTATTTTTTTTTTTTGGTTTGCTTGAATTCGGTTTTGTTATAAAAAAATACACAGTTCGGTTATATCTTTATAAAAAAATTGACACAAATTGCATTAATAAGGCGTCGGGTCGGCGTGGCCAAATATATGATTTAAAAATATATTTAAAAAATATAGAACTGTTTAGTGGCAAATGTCGAAAGCCCTACTGTGCTGTAAAATGATATTTTTTGCCGAACATCCAATTAAAAATTATGTCTGGTAAGTAAGCAAAATCACAAGGAGCAAAAAAGAACAAAAGTTTTAAATTGGGATTTTAATTTATTTACAATATTCAACTCTATAAACCAAGTTTTTAAGTTAAATCTTTAACGGCTTAAAGAATTTGTGTAACAAAATCTTGAGAAAAATCCTAAATTTTACAAAAATGCTAATTTAAAGCTTAAAAAAAAACAAAATAATTTTTAAAATCAGGAAATTATGAGTAATGTTGATAAAAGCCTAACATTAATGTTAATGATTTTAAAAATCTTAAATTTGGACAAGACGGTAATTTAAATATTTTTTTAGTGTTTTAAAATTAAAGTTTGACACAATTGGGTTATATTAGGTGCTTAATTAACAATTTAGAACTTTGCAAGTTAAAATTTACAGGTCGGCGAAAAGGTTTTTTAAAAGTTTTTCTTGTTCTATCCCATGCTACTTCCCGAAACTGACTAACTTTTATAAAATAGTTTGAATTGGCAGGAATAACTAATTTTTAGAAAAGAAAGAGAGCTTTCATTAATGGAAAATGATAGAGCACTATCCCAGTTCCCCTGGGCACATCATAGGCAAATAGTCACCGCGCGGAGCTACTCTTGTTAGTTTTAAACCGAAAATCTCTAAACCGATTCGCGGTATTTCTAATTTCTAAAAGCGATTTTTAAGCATTTTTATTGATCTAATGTATCCTTAGTAAATTTACCGATTATTATTTTGGCATGAATTTGTATTCAAATTGTAGTTTGGCTTGAGACCCAAGTTGTACAAAAAGAAAATTTGAAAAATATTCCTTGATTTTTCGAAAATAAGTGATTAATTATTTAATTTTAAGTTTTAGTCATAATAAAAAATTAAACTAAATTTAAAGAAACAAATTTTGTTAATAAATTTCGTTGCATCGAAAATACATGTGATAAATTAAGCTCCGCCCCTTTTAAGAGGAGAAGTTTAAACTAAGATTTAAGCCATATTTCATGTAATTAATAAATTTTATGCTCATTTTAGGTATCAAAACCAAATTTGAAAGAAATATATTAACAATTATATTATTTTAATTTCAAACTAAGATTTAAGCCATATTTCATGTAATTAATAAATTTTATGCTCATTTTAGGTATCAAAACCAAATTTGAAAGAAATATATTAACAATTATATTAATTTAATTTCAAACGATGTTAATTCTACAATTATCAAGAAATAAATTATTTTCCGACAAAATTGTGGTTTAAGTCTGAGCGAACGGAAGTTAAACGAAACGGTTTGTCGTAGATTTTAATAAGATTTATGGGCAATGATTTAAAATGATATTTTTTGAGAATTATATGTTAAATTATTAATTTTTTTTTATGAATTAAATGTTATTTAACTTTGATGATACTAGTACCAATTTGCCAATTTTATAAAAAAGCTAAGAGTGTGCAGTCCAAATAAAACTTATTTGATTAAATTATTTTCTTGGCTATATTAAGTGCATTGTAAAGCAAATCACCTGTGACATGATTTGTAAAAACTAGGAACATAATAATAACCTGAATAATAAATGCATTCCAACCATTTCTTTATTGTGTCCTTATCTTGACCTTGATAATAAATATATATTTAAAAATAAATACTAAATGCTGATAACCGCTATTTATACTCTTTACATATTAAAATTAAATTATATAGTTTATATAAATCACTTTTATAAGAACAAGAAGAATATTTTAACTTTTCATATAACGTATAATATCAGTTTTTAAAAAACGACCGACTAAAAATTACAATCTTAACTTCCAAAAATATAGTGGAATGAGCTACTTTTTTTTGACATAGTGTCTTTATGTTGTATTTACTTTTCACTGGTAAGTTAATATTTATTACACCAGATGCTTAAAAATAGGTGTTTTTTTGGGGCTCTTAGATTTAAGAGCCAATAACGAAAATAAAATACTTTGGCATTAGGTATGTACAACATTCAAATAAATAAAAAAATTAAAATGTTTCATTTTTTATTATAAAAGATAAACTTTTTTCTTTAGCTTCTTTTAAATCATTTTCTATATTTTAATATAGTTAACCATTATGCATTTTTTAAAATCGATATCTCTAATTTTGTTTATTTCTGTTAATTAAAATAAACAGGGTGTCCGGATTTCGTTGTAATTTCAGGATATCTCGGTTATAATTAGAGATTTTTGCGAAGTATCGCTATTTTCTAAAAAAAACAATAGGTGACATTAAAATATTTTTTATGGCTTTTTTCCATTTTGACATACGGGGGAAATTCTTTTTTTTTAATTTTTAGACTTCCTTCATATTTTAGTTATCTTGTTACTGTAAAAACTGATATAAGTAGACATTTTTTTGTGATTTTTCTCAAATTTAATATTTTTGAGCTTTAATTAAAATGTATGTTTTTTCTTATGAAGCACCCTATCGGCCGAGTGATGATCGCGTTGTTAAATTTAGCAATGAACTTAGCAATTGTTAAAAGTTAGCAACGGTTTAGAATGTTTAACAAAACGTCATTGTCAGTGTTATTCAATGATTTTAGTAGACAACCTGTCAAAATCTGACATTTTGTTAAACATTCTAAACCGTTGTTAACTTTTAACAATTGCTAAGTCCATTGCTAAATTTAACAACGCGATCATCACTCGGCAGTAAATGTTTTTAAATTATTAAATTTTGCCGAATGGAAGATTTTTAAAAATGCATAGTACTAAACAGTTATTTCAAATTTTTAGACCCTTTATTGATATTTTTAATATTAAAATTGAATTTTAATATTAAATAAATTAATTAAAAAAATGGTTTACTGTAGTTAACTTTTTTTTAAATAATAACAATTTAAAAACAAATAAATATCTGAAAAGGAAGATTGTCTTGTAAACGAATAATTTTAAAAATAACATAAATATTTTTTAATACTAACATTATTCGGTTAACAAGTGGACCTTTCTTGCTTTTTTTTCGCAAATTTTTGTATTAAGTTTTCAGAGGACTTAAGTATGTTAACTGATGTTTTTTTAACTACTAAAAGAGCTAAATTTAATAATCTCTCTTGTGACATGGAGCTTTACAGATAGTTTTTTTATTATTTACCACTTCGAAACACTTCTTTCGGTCTTTGCTACTTTTTAACAAGTAAAGTTAAAAACAAGATACAAGCCGATATAATGTTTAAGAAACTTGAAGATAAACTATGATTTTTAATTATTATTAGGTGAGCAAGATCTCTTATTGTGAAAATATTCTTAATTTTTGATTTAACGCATAGTTTTAGAGTGATCTATTAATTACATAGATCGCTGCTTAAATCAGCGCTTTATTTCTCGACTTACTTCGTGGCTCTTAAAACTATGACATCATCACAGTTGGTAATTAAATTTTCAGAAGTTAAAGAGTCGAATGTATTATGTAATGTATGAAGAGTCTTAGATCCTTCTTGTATTTAAGAAATTATGATGTCGAGACTGCAGAAATAGACATTGACTTTAAAGTTATAATAAAAATTCGTTATTCTTTCGTCTTCAGCTACGTCATAAAAAAACGCTTAAGTTTTTTATTTCTTTTGTTTTTAAATTGAGGAGTAACATTTTATTTCTTTGCCGTAACGTAAAGTTATTAGTACCTAGTAATAATAATACATTTTTCGAAAACCCTGGGGCCCGGTGAGCCTTCCTTGTTGGTGGGCCCTACACCATTGTTTTACCTGGCGTAGCGGTTGCTCCGCTCCTGGTTCGTTATTCATTTTTTTTAAATTCACAGCAACATCTGAGTTTTAACATATTTAATTGAAGTTAATAACTCTGTTTTTTACTAAGTTTCAATATTTTACCCGTCATTTATCAATTAAATATAAAAATATGGCACTAAAGAACAGTTTTATAAATAGCGAAGTGTGTAATTGCTGGAATGCTTTATACGATGCGACGAAAATAATGACGTTTGACATGCATCTGGAAAAGTATTTTTTTATTTTAATTTTTTGCCTGATGATTATTATGCTATGCTTTTTCATTAGATACCCTTAAAGACAGCAACCATATTAAGCTATATTTCCTAAAATTAAAACAAAGTTTATAACATTGGAATTATTTTATAAAACTGTGCTCAAAAAATTATGACAAGCCTCAACAAGAAGTTAAGGAACTTAATGTTTTGGCAAGCGTAAAAAATACAAAATAACCTCCTGCAGAAACATTAAAGAACAAGTAAAGGTGCCAAAAACCAAGCTACAAGAAATTTTACGAAAACATAAATTAAAGCCATATAAATTAAAATTACTTCATAATTTGCATCCTGGGCATGCAAAGCAATGATTACATTTTTGTAACTGGTAAGTAATCTTAAAAACTTAAATATTAATAATGGTTTTTACAAAAAAAATATTATGATTGGACGAGGTTTCTATAAGCAGATATTAGAGCAGATTTTAGAGCAAATCAACACATGATTTTTTTCTTGAGAGCAACAAGATGGATTCGGTCTTAGCGTGGCGTGTTTTATTTTATGATTCAAATTCTCAAATTTCATATTTATAAAGGAACTTTAACAGCGAGTAGGTATTTAAATATTCTAAAAAATACTTTAGCTGAATTATGCGATGATGTATCGTTAGCCCAGTAAAATCAGTAATATTTTCAGTAAGACGATGCCCCAGCACATAATACCCAACTAAAAGGAGCCTATTTGAAGGATAATTTTCTAGGTCATTGGATTGGCACCCATGGCCCTATAAGGTGGCCTCCAAGGTTACCAGATTTATCAATTTTGGATTATTTCTTTAGTGGTTATGTGAAAAATAAAATATTTCGTACTCAACATCAAACAATTCAAGTACTCTGGATGTCACAGAACAATAATTTTAAAATGCGAGGGGTCATCCATTTATGTTAAAAAATGCACTGCACGGAATTAGAACAGTGTGTCATAAATGCATTGAACCTAATGGATTGCAATTTGAACAATATTTTTAACAGCTAAATAAGTAACTCCTTTTGGCACTTTAATTTTGTGAGGTTAGATTTTAAATTTAATATAATATTTAATACTAATAAAAATAGGATTTAAGCGTAGACTAAAATCTTAAATTCCTTTAAAGAAAGTTAGATTTAAGCTACTTGTAATTTAAAAATAAGTTATTTGAGATATACCATAGAATTTTCTCTAAAGGTATCCGACATTGTAGAAGTTATAATAAAACAGAACACACTACTTTTACCAATTTTTACTTTTGTTGTAAGTTACAAGATAACTGAAACACCAGAATATCCAATAATAAAAAAAAATCGCCCTGTATGTCAAAGAAGAAGCCCTAACCAATCTTTTAGTGTCATCTTTTTAAAAAATAGTGACAAATTCGCGAAAATAATAACCGAAATACCCTGCAATAACAACTAAATCCGGACACCCTGTACTTAATAAGGTTTACAGTTTAAATAAAATTTGCACATAAAAGTAACCCAAAGGATAATAGGCCAGGTGTTTAAGGTTAATTTAATGTGATGATATTATCAGTACTCTTTTCTAATTTTTATGTAATTTATAATCATATTTTTAAGTTTTAGGTTCACCTATTTGGTTATTACTTTGTTATAGAATATATAAAATTAAGAAGGGTAAATATTTTAGAGTAGATTTATAAGTTTAATAAAAAAGCGCTTAACGTTTTATTGATGGAAGCTAACTTATTAATAGAAAGTACATTTCAAATAGTTCTCTCAGTTTTTTTTTAACAATCCAACTTCAATACAGTAAAAGCTCTTTATTCGCGGGGTATTTGTTCCGTATATGCCGCAAATACAGAAACCTTGAATAGGGAATGATTATTTATATGGGATTATAGGGGATACATTCTTAGATGACAAAATAAAAAACAAGTATATAAAAAAAATGAATTTAATTAAAGTTTTTGATCATATTACCAATTAGATCCGCGAGTATGCGCTGTCTTATTTTTACTTTAACGTTGTTATCTGATATTATTAATGTCCCTAGGTATCGGAAAAACTGTACGTGCTCAAAGATGTACTCGTCCATGGTAACATTTTGTAGTGTTCGATCTCGAGGTGGAAGTACTGTATAGTGGAAAAGAGGACACGCACATGTTCGGACAGGTTTTGTAATCCAGGAAGATTTTATGAGTGAACTAATCTCGTTTAAACCCATAAACGAGAAAAATATGATCAATCTGGTTAAGTGGAAAATAGTACAACTATCCACTGAGCAATACCTGTACCAACTGAAGTAGCAGAGGACGTTACTAAACACACTTTTATGATATACTAGAAATAATTGATAATAATAAATTAAATGGAAAACTTCTTCATAAAAAATATTGAAATATTTTATTCTTTTAAATACTATGAGCAATACAACCATTAATACATATGCTGCGCAGGTAATTTGACAAATTTTTGCAATTTTTTTACTTTGATCTTATAAATCAACTTTTAAAATCAGTTTAAAAAATCAAATAAATACTTTTAATTTAATACTTCGTATTAAGTACCTATACAAATAACCTCGGGCTCTGGATTAACCACCAGAAAACTCAATAGATAAGAAAATATTTGCAAGAACCTGAGAAAAAAAATGTCTACACATTCCAAATGATATCGAACTATGTTAGACCACAAGGTCGTATATATTTATTACATAAAGAACAAAAAAAACATTTACAATTAAAAGAATTTCTTTAGTATCCGCATGAAAGTAATAAAAAAGTTAAAACCGAAAAATTATAATTTTTGGAATTTAATGAACACATTGTGGTAAATTTTTTTTTTCTAAATTTAAAATTTTTTAGGAAATAAGTTGCAGTACATAACAGGAAACCTGCAAATTTTTAAATCCGTTAAAATGTTGTAACTTTGGAAAAAAATGGGGGTTTTTTAAAACGTCTTTAAATATTTATAAAGGGCGGGCCCCGTTTTCGGTGTGGGGGTGGGGTTGCGCGACCCCCATCTTAAAATAAAAGGGGGGATTGGTTTTCAGTTTATTTGAAACTAAAAGACTATGAAAATTTTGTAAAAATTTTTTTTATTAAAATAAATTTAAAAAAAAAGGGATATTTTTTTTGAAGCCTAATATAGTCCGTCTAAAAAGTATCCAAAAAAAAAGAATAATTAAATTTTTTGGTACATATTTTTGTTACTTGATTAAAAAAAATTTTAACAAATTAATAATTCATCTTTTTACGTTACAACCCCATTTAACCCCCAAACCCTAACTAAACGTCCAGACACCTTGACAAGGTTAGCATCATAATGTTCTGATGGTGGCCCAAATTTAAACTGAGCAACCCCAAACTTCTTTATTTCGTATAGCTGCTCGTTTCACTTCAATTTTTTTAGTGACCATTTTTTTAATGGACAAAGATCTGGTGAAGCTGCGGCCCCTTGGTTTTTGCCAAATGATGCTTGCACCAAGCTTAAGTATAGGCGGATTATGGGATCTTCATTATCCCTAAAACCCACCCCCCAGATATAAAGCATGAGCCTTTTTAAGAATAATCATTTTTTAAATATACAATATTTTACTATTAACGGCGCCCTTAACTATAAAGGGGGGTGTACCCACGCTGAGATATTCCCCGAAACCATTATTTTAGTGGAAAATTCTGAAACTTGAACAATAACATTTTCTTTTAATAGGTTTTTAGGTGACCTGCACCAAGCGGGAAAACAATTTTCGTCATATATAAAAAAAATTAGGTCCTAAATCATTTTCTGAAAACGCCCAAAAAAATTATTATTCGGGGCCCTTTTTAAAGGTGTTTTGCAGGGATTTTTTGGCTTTTTTTAATATGTCCCCTTTTTTTTTTTCAGTGACGTGCAGACGGTTTCGGACCACTTTTTTCTTTGCTGTTTTCCCCAAACTGTTAGCTAATTTTCCAAACCCAAGTGAGGATTTTTTTGTCCCAAGGCCATTTTTAAAGTTTTGCAGTCTTCCCGAAACTGGGCCCTGCTTCATATCTGTACAATTTTTTTTATTTTTTTTTGTTATATCTATTTTTTTTTGGTTTAAATTTTTCCAAATTTTTTTTAAGTTTCGACACCTTCTATAAAAATATACCACCTCCTTTCTTTTGTTTTTTTACATTATTTTACAAATCTTAAGCCATTTTACAATTAACAATATTTGACAGATGGTATTGTCATATGTTTTTTGGCCTAGCCTACTATCGGTACAACCTGCGGGCCCCTTACTGTTGTTTTAGAGTGTTAAAAAAAAAATACATTATAATTAAAAAAAAATAAAAATTCCATCTTTCTAGACGGACTATAGATTTCTGTTCATAATTTTATAAAAAAATTTTTTAAAACTTTTTTATGACTTGTTTTAAAAAAAAAATTTCCTTTTTAAGAGTTTTTTATTTTTTAGGGTTTGACTTTAAAGTAAAGGTGGTGAGGTAATAAGTGTATACATATTTTATTTATCATGGTTTTTTTTAGTTTTTAATTTTAATTATTATTTTCTTATGTTAAATCAAATTTTTTTTTTTCATTTAAGTAATAAAAATTTTTAATACATGTTTCTTAGAAATTTGTAACAATTTTTTTTTTTTTTTTTTCATTTGGTGGCATAAAGGAAATCTTCTAAAATCATATTTATGTTTAGATAAACAAAAAATATATATAAATAAAAAATTGTAGAATATTTGGAAGTTATTAAATTAAATACAAAGATATGCAAGTGCAAAATATAAGGAAATAAGATATTAAATAGAAAACTAAATAAACCATAATAGTCAGAATTTGAATATGCTATGTTCTTACTTTTATTTGTTGGGATTTTAAGGTTTTTTATTTTTTTTATTTCAAAAAAAAATTCCGAGAAAACTCTCCAAAAAAGCTCCCATGACAATTTTTTTTAAAACCAATTAAAAAAATTTAAATTTCGTTTTATAGAATACATCCCCTTTGTTTTAAATTTACTGTTGTTTATAACTTTTTTAAATTTTAAATGCTAAGAGAATAAGCAAAAAAAGTATATAATCTCATTATCAAAAAAGCTTTTTACAAAATTTTTATGGTCCTTATAGTTTATTAAATAAATTCAAAAAAATAATAATACTTTATTTTTAAGATATCGGCCAAATACACCACCCATCCCCCAAACCCAAAGCGGGAATTTGAGTTCACGGTGACGTGTTTTTAAAAAAAAATAAAAAAAAATTGACCCCAAAAAAAAATGCTCGGTTGGCCTTTTTATCCCCGATGCCGTGTACAGGGTTTTATTTATATTTTGACACGCATTTACAACTATAACTAAAAACGATAGAAAAAAAATTCCTATATAAAAGTTTCATAGTTTTTCTCTATTATCTTTTTAGCATAATGAAAGAAACAAATGAGCATCAAAAAGGTAAAAAAAATGAATAAGTTAACTTTTTTAAATGGAAACGTATATTTTTATTTAGAATAAAAACTCTTTTTACCCCCCTTTTAAAAATAATAGTTTGTTGGTATTTCATTTAGCCGTATTAAAAATTTTAAGTTTTTAATCAAAAAATCAATGGAAAATAAAAAACACTTCCTTGAAAAAAAAATGACTTGCTTTGTTTATACGTTTTGCAGCACCTTGACACGTCTTTATATTTTGGCGTCGCTTCATTTATATCAAAAAAAACTTAACTATGGGGTATACCCAAGATCAAAAACACAAAAATCGTCTTTTCACGCAAATAATGAAAACATCTCGCAAATTCGCTAGAATATCACCAACGTTTTTCCCCGGGCGCGAATATCTTGAAAAACCGATAACTTATATTGTTCATTGGTTTAAAGAAACAAAAAACGTTAAAAGAAAAAAGAGAACATGGCTGCAAATGAAGGCAATATTTAAATTTTTTTGCTTCATTTTGAAGGTAAAATTTTTTTTTAGGGGTAAAAAAAATAAAATCTAAGGGTATAACTTTTTGAAAATCCCGAAAGTTCATTTCCTTCCGTTTCAAATTAAACAAACAAATCCTGGGGAAAAATTCACAGTACATTGAAGAAACATAATTTTTATCCCTACAAATTTTTGCCAGTTTAAAATTTAACCGACGCTCATAAGATTCAACGACAATTTTTGTCAAGAAATAATTCGTAATTTTCAAAACAATGGAAATTTTTTAACAACATTTTATTTACTGATGAAGCCCTTTTTACTAGGGGGGGATGTATAATAGAAAGGACAAGCATTAGGGGGCAACTGAAAATCCCCACAAAATCTAAGCTGTTAAGATACAAGGCCGTGGGTCTTTTCATGTTTGGCGTAAGGTTATTGGACCAATAATTTTTGAAGGACCTTTAACGGGAGATAGGTATCTGCATTTTATTCAAAATGAGATCAAATTGCTTGAAGACTTTCCCTCTTCAGAATACAGAAAAATATCTGGCACCAGGATGGGGCCCCCCACACAATGTTGCACCAGTAACTCAGTATCTTGCGAGAAATCAAATTTGGATAGAAGTTTGGCACTATTAGAGGGCCCCCCCCAATACCCCGTTAAACCAGATTTTTTGGGGGGTTCCCTAAAAAAAAATTTTTAAAAAGGCCAGAAAATATAAACATACTAAGACAAAAATTGAAAAGAAATAATGTTCAAAAGGAATTCCGAATTTGTTTTTCAACGCGATTAATCGTAAGTTGAGGAGAAACATTTTCAGTGCAGAGAAAATGGTGGAGGTTACGTCGAAAATTTTAATTATTTATACAAAAAGTTCTAAAAAATAAATCATTTTTTTTCCACGGCAATGCTGTTTTTTATTTTTTGATTTTTTTTTAAAAACCCCAAAATAAATCGGCTAAATGAAATACCAAAAAACTATTTTTTAAAAAAAGGGGTGAAAAGAGATTTTATTCAAATAAAAAATACAGGGTGTTCCATTTAAAAAAAGTTAACTTATTCTTTTTCTTAATTTTTTTATGCTCATTTGCTTTATTATGCTAAAAAAGATAATAAAAAAACTAGAAACTTTTATATAGGAAGTTTTTTCTATCTTTTTAGTTATAGTTGTAAATGCGTGTCAAAATAAAAATAAAACCCGACAGTAATAGTATGCGGAAAAAAAATGGAAATATATTGGGAGGCTTAAAAGGGAAAAAAATATAGTTGATTATTGAAAATAACATAGGCAAAAGTAAAAGAAATTAAAAGTTTAAAGGGTTTGTTGTTTAACCTTTAGAGGTTTAATAGATTAAATTTTTTTCTTTACTAGGAAATAGACGCAAGATAAAAATTTAATAAAATTTTAATATGTACCTTTTTTCAGATTTTTTTTGTAGAGTTTTAGTGTTTGACCAATCCATAATTAAAATTCTTTTGAAAAAAGAACGTAAACAAGTTGGTGCCTTTTCGATGGATTTCAACGGTATTGGAAAAGCTACTAGAAATGAGCAAAACTGATGCCCCATTCTTCAATTTTAAAACAACTGCCGGTGAAAACGGATCGCCCTAACGATTGGTCTTAACCCTGTATCCGGTGTATTTCAAATTTTGACGATTTCAGCACACTTTGTATCTTGGTCGTTAGTAAATATTTAAAAAAAAAGTAAAAAAACACGTGTGTGTAAAATTTTAAAGCAAATATTTTTTAATACTACATACTATATACATATTTAAAAAATAATAATTATTTGTGAAAACAAGGAAATTTTTTAAACAAATGCATCAAAAACCCAAACCTAGTATTTAAATTTTGCTCTTCCTGTTTTTTTGTTTTTGTTCATGTTCTTTTTTTTTTTTATTATTTTTTTTTTATTTAAAATTGATAATTTTTTTTTTTTTTTTTAAACGATCCATAGGCAACTATGTTTTAATCTTGTCTTTTAAAATTATTAACGCTTGGTTCCTTATTTCTGAATATCTAGCGAAATACATCCGTAAAACATTTGCACTTTTTTTGCTCTCTACTAACATTTTAATATTACATATTTTAAAATCCATTTCATTTAAATTAAAAATTAGAAACACAAAAAAAAGGCGTATGTAATTATTATTTCTTGCTTAAAAGCGATTATTTGTTTCTAAGTCAACCTGCATTCTACTAAATAAAAAAATTAAAAATTTTTTTAAAAAAGTAATCAAATTAAAATTAATAGTTTTTGCATTGTATATAGATACTTAATTTTATACAGAATGAGCAAAATTTAAATGTTGTGAGTTTTTTCTAAAATTTTTTACAAAAAAATTTCAATTTTCTTTTGGAAATAAGTATAAATTGTATAACATTAATAATTAGGTAATTTTATTATAAAACAAATAGTCAAATAATATACAGTGTCCCATTTAAAAAAAAATATTTTTGTTATATGTTTAGAACCGTAACGGATAAAAAATAACCCGTTGGGGATCTTTTTTTCCTTGCTGTTATTTTAAAAAATTAAACTCCCCATTAGATTTGCCCTACTTTAGGCCAGTTTTGATTTTATTTTTTTTTAAAAAAGTGATATCCTCCCTTTAACCTAAATTGTCATTAGATTATGAGCAAAGAACAATAATAATTTTTTTTAATACATGAAAAGATCATAATTTTATCTTTGGGACCCTAAAAAGGCTTGTTAAAAGACAAATTTTTAGGATATTTTAACCAAAGAAAAAGGTCTTATATTCTTTCAAAGGCGTTTGTAAGGCAACTTTACAAATTAAAAAAAAAAAAAAATTCTTTTTTTTCTTTTTTATATTTTTGTCCACAGTTTTTTATGAGGTAAGATAAATATAGACGTTGTGTCACAGAGGGAAAACAAGGGGAAGACCCTTAAAATGAGGTAAATAAAATTTTTTAATTTTTTGGGCCAGGTTTTTTTTTTTCTTTAAATTTTTTTAATTTTACTAAAAATTTTTTTTTTTAAAAAAAAAAATGAAAATAATCAAAAGACAAAGGGGAAAAATTTTTTATAAAGGGTTTTGTATCATAAAATCATACCTCGAATTTTTTAAATGAAAATATTTTTATCTGCGCTTTTTTTAAGGTTTTTGACCCAAGCTTTAAGTCCAATAAATGAAGGGCAAAGGGGTTTTAAAAAATGAATCTGTACAGTTTTCGCTTTTGGCCAATTCTTGGTCTTGGGGGATTTTTTTGAGCAAAAAATTTTTTTTTTACTTAAAACGGGGGGAAAAAAGGGCTGAAAATGGCACCTAAAGGCCCAAAAGGGGAATTCTCACTAATATCTCCAAAATATTGGTTGGATAATTTTTTAAAATAAATAAATGAAATCGTATTGTAATCTAAAAAAAATGGCCCAAAATTTTTTTTTTCAAAAAAAACCCGGGGGGTTTCGAGAACACGGTACCCAAAAGTCCTTTCATCCAGCTGTCGCTCTACCGTTAAAATGCTGTTTATCTTCATGGATTCACTTATAAGCGGGAGGACAAATTTTTTTAATTACTCGGGAATAATGTATTTTTTTTAATCATTCAAAGTTCATAGGAATGAAAAACCCGTACCTATCATTGCATATGAGTTTGGGTTCATTTGATTTTTCTAGAATAATAAAAAAGGCGGTCAAAGTTTTTGAGAGTATCCCATAAATTTTTTTGATATTTTTTTTAAAAAAAATTTTTTTTTAATTTTTTTTTTTTTATAATGAGACCTTGAAGTGTTTTTAAAGATCTCACAAAAAATTTCCTTACCATCTTTCTTCGTTTTTTAAAAAAAATTTTTTGCCCCCTGCATTTTTTTCCATTTAACATCAGTGAAAATTTTTGGATTTTTTTTCGGCCGTTTTCAAAAAAATTGGTGTTGCGAAAAAAGGTAAAAAACCCTTTTTTTTGATTTAGAGGGATCTTCATTTTTTTTTTTTAACAAAAAAATTTCTAAGTATTTTGGCAGATATTCGCGAAAAACTCATTTTTGGGGCCTTATTAGCTGGTTCCCGCGTTGGTATCGTGATAAACTTTTTTTTTTGCCCCAAAGCATCCGGGGGAAACCTAAAATTGCGCCACAAATAAAACCAGATTTATTTACTGCATTGGGGGCTTTTTGGGGGGTTCGGGGTTCTTGGAGACTGTAATGTGTGTGTAAATTTTTATTTCCCCAAATTTTTCAAAAAAATGTTTCGAACAGAAAAAAAAATTTTTTAATTTTTAAATGTGGTTTTTGCATTTTTTTTTAAAAACACAAACATTTTTTTTAATGTAAAAGGTATCATTTTCATAAAAAATTTTATTTATTACAAAAAAACTTTTTTACATTCTTGCTAAAAATCTAAAGATTTCGAGATAATTTGGACTTTTTTTAAAAAAGATAAATTGATCCCACGAATCATAAAATTGCTTACAATTTGTTTTTCCTTCCCATTTTCCCCTTTTTTTTTTCCCTTTTATAATATAACTACGAAATAAAAAAAAATTTAATCATAATTGAATAAAAAAATTTATTTGAAAAAAAAAGGTTTAAATTTTTTTATCTAAAAAATTGAAAAATAATTAAAAAAGTTTTTTTAAATATCTGCGAGAACTACTGTTAGAATATCCATTTAAAGAGACTGTAACTCATTACTCATATATTTGTAGGAACATATTTAAAAAAAATGTATAAAAAATGTAGATATACATTACTAATACCTACAATAAGCGGTTAAAATATAAAAATTATTTTTACTATTTTATGATCAATTGTTTCCGTTATAATATATATAACTAACTTTCTTGTACTATACTGTATAACAACTATTTTTTTTTTAAAACTTAAAAATTTCCCCCTCAGTCCATTCCCCCCAAAAGGTTTGCTATATTTTTTTTTTACCGGTTTTTAAGCGAATAATATAAATTAAAAACAAAAAATATTTAGGACATCGGGTGACGGGGAAAATAACCAATTTTTTATTACCCCCGCGTAAAAATTAAATCAAAAAATTTAAAAAAATTTTCTTTGTAATTTTTTTCAAACCACTTTTTTGTTAACCCCAAAAAAAATTTTATTATTAAAAAAAAACCCGCACTTTTAAAATTATTTGGGTAGTCAGAACCACCTTTTTTTTTCCTGACACAACTGTCTAATTTTTATTTCATATGGTTTTTTTTTTTATTTTTGCATAACG
>JAHBCN010016339.1:0-19631 GCA_019359885.1 Listronotus oregonensis
AATTCGGTGGCCCCATCAGGTTAGGATCAAGAGCATTTCAAGGTCAAATCTGCAATTAATCGCAAATAAATTTAAACAGTGTATACTTATGTTGTTGAGGTCGCTGAATACGAATATGTGGTCAGTTTGACCCCATCGGGTCATGGCAAGGACATCTCTTTGCCATGACCCGATGAGGTCAAATCTGCAAAATTACACAGCCCCACAAAAAGAAACATCTGAAAGACTTGACCATGGTATTTTCATGTTTTTGGGGTCACTGAATGTAAATCCAGGGTCAATTTAACCGTGTCAGATCAGGATCTAGGACATTTTAAGGTCAAATCTGCAATATTAATCGCAACCAAATTTAAAAAGTGCATCCTTATGTTTTCAGGTTGATGAATACAAATGCCCTTGATCCTGACCTGATGGGGTCAAACTGACCCTGGATTCGGATTCAGCGACCCCAAATATATGAAGATATCATAGTAAAGTCTTTTAGACCTTCAATCTTTTAACAGGGCATTTCACGGTCAAATCGCAACCAAATTTGATGGGGTTAAACTGACCACGGATTCGTATTCAGCGACCCCAAAAACATAAGTATACACTGTTTAAATTTGGTTACGATTAATTTTGCAAATTTGACCTTGAAATGCCATTGGCCCTGGCCTAATGGGGTCAGACTGACCCCGGATTCGGATTCAGCGATCCCAAAAATATAGAGATACCATGGTCAAGTCTTTCGGGCATTAAACTTTTTTTCTTTTGTGAAGCTGTGTAATCAAACCCTTCATGCAATCATTGTCAAACTTACTAAATTAGTAATAATTTGCTCTTCGCCGCACTTTGAGCATAGTAAACACTCGTAAATATTGTTTAAAAACTCAATTAACCAAATTTTTATAATCTAGAATAAAAATTCGGAGTTCCAATTGAAGTATTCAAAAAGGTAGAACTAGTTGAACAAACGATCAAATAAACTTATTAGTAATCTTAAAATATTACAACTTTTTTACCTAAAAATGCATTCTCCTGCTATGTTGTCAATAACACATATTTTATTATCCTCCCCACATGTAATCAGCAATTTATCAGTTTTAGAAAGGGCAATTCCAGTAACTTCTGCTGAATGCATCTTGTATGTTTTTATTTCTTTCTCGCCAATGATATCCCAAATAATGACAGATCCGTTAATACATCCCACTGCTAAATGCACAGAGCTTCTGTTAAAGCATTTTAGTTCAGTACCTACTTCGGGGTTCTGCAATTCTATCCTTTCTGGATTTAATAAATTAAAAACTACCAATGTTTTTTTGCTAAGAACAGCAAGCTCATTGGTGGAATTAAACGACATATGCGTTATTTCGGAAGGAAGTTTTCCCAAACGTTTAGAAATACATCTGTTTTTTGTGTCGTATAGCATAACTTCGCCATCTCGATTTCCTAAAGCTAAAAAAACATTTTTTTGGACTTTAGAAGACGTATTTTAAAAGTTAAATATTTATATATTATTTATTGTTGTAAATATTTCACTAGGAACACACAGTTCTGTATTTCAAACGGAAATATATGCTTTACTGCACTGTGCAAAAAAAAACAACAGGAGGGCTTATAATAACAAACGGATCTGCATAATAACAGACAGTCAAGCGTCACTGGGGGCACTAGTAAACCCCAAGGTAACGTCCAAGCTGACATGGGAATGCCAAAAAGAACTGGAAGTCCTGGGAGAACGCAACAGAGTAACTCTCTTGTGGGTACCAGGACATTCGGGGATAGAAGGCAACGAAAAAGCGGATGAGCTAGCGAGACAGGGATCATCCACACCATACTTTGGGCCAGAACCTGCCCTTAGAGTGACCAAAACCACAGCACGAGGGCAAACCAGGGCATGGATCCGAAACAAACACGAAGAATACTGGGGAAACCTCAGTAGAATTAGACATGAAAAAAGCTTTATAAGAGGCCCATCCAAAGAACGAAGGAAGAACTACTCAGACAAAGTAGGAAAAGACTTCGCATAACAGTAGGGTCGCTAACGGGGCATGATAACCTAAGAGGACACCTACACAAGATAGGCTCATACAATGGGGACCCAAGTTGCAGAATGTGCGACGAGGGGGAAGAAACAGCCTACCATATCCTGTGCGAATGTAAAGCATTGAATCACAAAAGACAGGCATTATTTGGGCAACCGGAAATGAGCCCACAGGAATATATCAACCAACCAGTCTCGAGGTTATACAGACTTGTAGAAGAAATAAGACTAATGGGAGGATTGATATAAAAGATAATGGGAGATTAGGCACAAAAAGCCCATGAGGCTGCGCTGCCTCCGAAAGTATATCAAGACGGCTCCCAGGAAAGAAAAATAAGAAGAAATATTTTAAAACCTGAGTTCTCAAAACATTAAATTTTTTGCACATTCGTGTGTTTGGACCGACGACCTGAAGCATTTTGGCGGGAATTTAAAACTTTAAATTAAAATCGCATTGTTTTCTTACCAAACCTTTATTTTTTGCAAAATAATATATTTTTTGAAAATAGCTGATACTCCCGAACCTCAAAGAACACTTCATCAAAATCAACATCAACATTTACAGTCATCATTCCTATTAAAAAAGAGCAAAAATTTTGGCAATAAAATTGTCTCGAGAGTTACGGCACCGTCGATTTAAACTAATTTTGGTATACGGAGGTTTTTTAAGGCATTGATCATGAATCTGAAAGAATATTTAGTCAAAAACGTTTTGTTTCTGAAGTATCCTTCATCAAACTTAAAAATTAAACTAACCCTATTTTTACTATTCCTCCTACTTTTGCAGACAATTTTTTATTTTTATATTAAGAACAATATTTTATAAACACCGTTTAAAAGCTTGTTTTTATATTTATTTTATATCTTTTTTCCATTTAATTGCAAATTTTCACTTGCAAACGCCGCAACTATTTAAAAGAATAAAGAATTGTGTGCAAATAAAGGGGGAATATAGGGGAAATGGGGTTAGTTTGACTTTTAAGTTTGATAATGGATATATAGAAAACGAAACTGTTCTGACTAAAATTTCGATAATTTTTCACCTATCGGCTCCACGGCTGATTTTATTGAAATTTAGTATACAGTTTTTTTTGGCGCTGATCTCGAATCTGAAGATAAATTTTGTGGGAAACTTCTAGTTTTTAAGTTATAACACCCTACTCAGACCTAACCTCAAAAATGCACAAATTTAACTAAAATTCCTCCTTCTTGAACTCGGTCACAGCTAAACTGAATGATTTTACGGTAGGACCGTTTTATTTTACAAAATAAACCTATTTTCACGATTATTTACTCATTGGTTTTACTAAAAAAAATATTTTTATATTTAAAAAAGTCAACGAAAA
Organism: Listronotus oregonensis; assembly: GCA_019359885.1. Taxonomy (NCBI): domain Eukaryota; kingdom Metazoa; phylum Arthropoda; class Insecta; order Coleoptera; family Curculionidae; genus Listronotus; species Listronotus oregonensis. Next base: position 3,370 of record JAHBCN010016339.1, read on the forward strand.
TCTAGGGATTTTTAGATATATGAGTTGGTATAACCGACAGGCGCCAAATTTAAAATTTGTTTTTACCAGCATTAATGTAAAAAAAAGAATAGAAAAATTGGAAAATCCTATAAAAAGCATTTTATCCAAGTAAAAGCATTATTTTAACCATTTGCAAAAAGTGCATTATGATAAGGAGACATAAGGACACCTGCATTTTTATTGCAAGGTGTTTTTATTCTAAAGTCAGATAATAATAATACAGGTGTCGCAGGGGCGCATTTCCGTGAATTTGGATTTGTTGATGAGGTATATATTAAATAGGTAATTGACATTATCCTCTTTTTTGAACACAAATAAAATGAATGTCGTTAATGTAAACTCCATTTTTAGACAATTTAAATTTAAAAAGTAGGCGTTATTCAATTGTTTCCTAAGTTGTAGCACTGCTTATAAATCTCTAAATAATAACCCTATGGAAAAAGCCTAATATATCAAAATAAAATACGATGTTTGATTGAAAGTTATGATAAACTATTGTGTTTTTAAAACAGCAATCCTGGATATTTACAGGTTGACGAATAAAATAATGGGTTCATGTTTTTTGTATAGTTTTCCATGGGATTATTTATGATCAGAAAAATGAAAAGAAAAGCAAAATAAAGTACTGGCAGTTTCGACCTATTGTTTTACTAAAGAGATTACTGATGAATTCATAATGTTTTTTTATGAGAATTTATCAGTTAAGTTATGATATAATTTCTATCTGGACATTTTTCGATCCAGATAGAACTATTAGGATTCTTATTGGAACCTAACATTTTTCATCAGGTTTTTTCCACCGGGAATATCGCTGACTTGTTAAAAGTAAAAATATTTTTCTTTTGGTGATATTTTTTGGTAAAAATGACGATTAAAGCAACTAAAAATAAATGTATCCTAAAAAATAATAAAGGTTTTACCATAAAATATTTCACTTTTGTCTTAACTTATTTTATGACGTATGTAAATACTATTATATTTTAACATAAATAAATAAAATTAAAATTGAAAAAAAATTGAAATTAAAGAAGGAGGAATTTTAGGAAAGTTTGTGCAGTTTTGAAGTTAGGTTGAAAAATAAAGTTCATTTTAAAATTTGTACTTAACTTAATTTACCGCGGCCCATTGTAGAATATCCAATAAAATAAAGTTTATTACATCAAAAACCTTTTAATAATGCTCAAAGAAAAACAGTCCCCTGGTAAAAAAAGTATCGATCTCAAAAATATCTTTTTAAAAAAATTCATACTTATAATATTTAAAATCTAATAAACTTTTTACTAACAATATCAGAGGAATCTATTTTTTAATTAAATAATGCATCTAAAAATACTAATCTGTACTTTGGCCCCAATTTTACGCACAGTCCCCTGGCTCTTATTTAAAACTAACCTCAATAACATTTAATACAATTAATCTTCATTTTTAGGTAGTGCTTCGTTTGCTTTTTAGGTTTGCCCAATAATAATAATTAAATAAAATTATTATTCTATGAAAAAAGAATTACGCGAAAATACGCTTAAAGTTGCCCAGTTTACAAAGAAATACCTAAATAAATAAATAAATAACTTAAAAACTAGAAGTTTTCGACAAAATTTAACTTTAGATTCATTATCAGCGCCCCAGAAAAACCCCGTATACAAAATTTCAGTAAAATCGGCCCGATAAGTAAAAAAATACCACAAGTTCTTTTAGATTCATAATCAGCGCCCTAAAAAAACCGTATATACCAAAATAGGTCCAAATAGGTGTTGCGGCAACTTTCGAAACAATTACCAAAATTTTGTACAGAATAAAGAATAAGAGACGGTATTTATTGATAAACATTTTTATAGGAATACTAAGCGATTTACCTAATATTCTTTTGGTGTTGCTTTTGAATCGTAATGACGTTACTTCAGGAACCGCCGAGATGGTGTGTACCAGATTTACATTGCATGGATCTTTTGTCGATAAGATTTCTGGGTTTTCATTTTCTTGTAGGATGGCAATATAACTGTTATCATGGCACCAGGATATGTTTTTAATTTTTTCCGCGGTTTTGGGAACATACTTGGAAACTGTCTTCAGACCGCCGCGTTCCAAGGAATATATGTTTACACATTTTCCGGCTGAAGCGAACATATCGAATTTCTACCCCAGTCAAAACTGACTTTTCGTGACAATATACCTACACTTATAATTTTTGAGTGGTGGCAATTAACCAGCCTGCAGTCAGTGGCAGATTTACTAGCAGGCTGAGTAGGCTGGAACCTAGGGCGCCAAATTTGGGGCCAAATTTTTTTTTATGTCTTACAGAAATTAAAAAGATTAATATTTATATATCTTAAAGTTATTAGGTTCACACAATTCAACATGTAATATGGTTCACCACTTAAATACAACTTTCTTCAATTTGCCAGTGATACTTTTAGGGATAACACATCTTTTGTCTTCTTTGATAGACTTCAATTCGAATCAGAAATACGGCATGGGGCTTACAACAGGTTTAATGAAAAGTTTTTTTAAAATGAGTAAATTGTCATTATCAACCCTGGACGCTATTCTTGACCATTCGCTTCTTTCAAGATCTGTCAAATCTGTTAATAAATTAAATGAAAATTCGACGGATCCTGAAAGATGCGAATGACCAAGAATAGTGCCCCTGGCTTCTGTCACACGGGGAGCTCCACGTCTCTCGCTCCTATACGGGAGCGTTTATCGCTCCTACCTTCCGCCCATTCACACTGGGGGCCTTTTTAGCTCCTGGCTTCTTGAGCTCAGTCATAAAATGGATCGCACGCGTGCTGTTGCCATATGCCGTCTCTATCGTCAACACAAACATCGACGACAGAAACGCAAACGACCAAAAATGTTTTGGCTACATGCAATCAACCAAATACGCGATAAAGCAATAGTTTTTGCCACCCTTTACCAAAAACTTTTTGCGACTTCATGGCGGTCTTTGTAGATCTAAATGTCTAAAGTTTTATCCCAAAGAGCGGGTTGGTTGCAAACCGCATATATGAGTCCCTAGTCAGTGTATGTTGCAAACCACACTAATTAATATTTCTACATCGTATTCTGCCATGACTGAATATCAAGCGTAAATTAGGGAAAATATTAAGAGCCGTTTTCACTCCTCGTGTGGAAGCCCCCACAACAGCTCCAGATTGTTCGGGTGAGCTGTTCCTGTTAAATGGTCGAAAAATTATCTGAAATCTACCCTAAGCCAAGAAAAGGTAAACGCCTTAGCTATTTTGTATATGAAGTCAGAACTAGTGAACCAGATTTCGTCCGACGATATAACTGATAAGCTTGCGAATAAAAAATTGAGCAAAAACGTATTGTAAAGCTTTTATTACTTAATTAATTGAATTTTATCGTTATCATGTTTTTAAACTGTAAGTTAAATCATTCAAAATTATTTAATTACTTTAACCGAATGTACATTATTGTGTAAGTACTATTAAGGCAAACCTTAACCCGCCTTAGGCACGTAGCGCTGGGGGGGGTTTAGGGGTTAAACCCCCCCCCCATGAGACAAAAAAAATTAACCCCAAATGGCTGGCGGTAAGCGCCAACAAGTATGATCACGTGGTCAGGTAGTACAGGTGTATGTGGGCTGTGTATGCGATTGTAAAGCTACTTTTTAATGCAGATTTAGTTGGCTTGTGATAATCTTTTGAAGAAATCAAAGCTCACTGCTAAATTATTTTTTGAAAAAAATAATTTAACTGAAGACAATGACAGGCATCAAATTCAGAATATAATCGTTACGGATCAAAGTACAGAGGTAAGCACAAAGTGCTTGAATAGTTTGGCATGATGATGTAATTGAGGTTTCGTATTAAGTATAAGAAACTGTCTGTCTGTATGAATTTTAGTCCAACTTGGGTCAAAACTCGGGAGTTGTAAAAGATTGAAGTGAGTGGTTAAATATTCAATAAGAATGTTTATGTATTTATTTATTCACTTGTAAACGGTTCATGCAATTGAAATGCGGTTTTCATGTAGATTTCAATTGAGTACAATGTCCTGTACAATGTTCAAAAACTTTTTTCTATTTTAGGGTAGTTGTAGTGATATGACAGGTAACCAAGAGTTACCTACCTCCAATGTTTATAATAATAATGATATTGCTGTCTTAAGCAGTGTTTCCCAAAGTGTGGGTCGCGACCCCCTGGGGGGTCGCAATGAGGTACTAGGGGAGTCGCCGGAAATTTCCAAAATAAGACAAAAACACTACTTTGTTAAATCATGTATTTTTATTTTAATAAAGCCGTAAATAAAAATTAACAATTAATTATCAAACGAAACATAAAAAACTAAATATTAAAAGTTCTTAAAAAGTCCTTAAAAATAAAAGAAGCCTGTTTTTTTGAAACTAGTCTTTCAAATCTAGGCTGTGTATTTGAGACACACACAATTATATCGTTTTCAAGTACGAGACGATTTCTCACTTTTGTTTTAATGGCAGTCATAGACGAGAAACTTAACTCACATAAATATGATGTTACAAATGGAACCAAACATTTTACAGCTTCATTCGCCAACTGAGGGTATTCCTGCATCTTTTGGTCCAAAATTCGTCCGGGTTCTGGGAAAAAATTGCAGCTTGAACATTCCATCACTTGATATTTCAATAAGTTGTTCTTTCATGTTTATTGGTATTTCAGCATGTTGAAAGGAATCGGCTAAAAACGGATTCAGTATCCATCTGCAACTGTCGTAACTGTTTTGAATTTCTTCGGGGAAATAATCACAGAGCTTTTGTTTTAAATTAAGCAAAGTAACTTGCATGCCTGCAAAAACTTGTTCAAAATTTGTAGCATTGTAACATACATTTTCTATAATTTCCTGAATGCACTGGAATGAATCGAGCTGCTTTTTGCCAAGTGAAGTTGACCATAAATCGATTTTTCTTATAAACCCCTTAATTTTATCTGTGGCTGTAATTATATTAATGTCGCGACCTTGCAAATTACTGTTCAAAATATTTAATTGTTCGAAAATATCAGCAAGGAAACCTAGTTTCAAAAGCCAAATAGGATCGGAAAATTGATTTTCACATGGGGACTTCTCATCTTTCAAATACATTAAAAGCTCTGCTCTTAAGTGAAATACTCTTTTTAAGACGTTGCCCCTTGAAAGCCACCTTACTTCGGTGTGATAAAGAAGATTTTGAAATATAGCACCCATCCGGGTCTGTAAAGCTTTTCCTTTAATGGAATTTACAACTTTAATGATGGTTTTCATAACACAGTCCATTTCAGGAGGTAAAGCTTTTGACGCCAGAGCTTCTCGATGTAAAAAACAATGTCTCCATGTGGCATTAGGCATTATTTCTTGTAATCAGACGACAAGACTAGATTGATGTCCTGTCATAGCTTTAGCGCCATCCGTGCATATAGCAATACATTTTCCCCAGTCAATAACATATTTACCTGTGCGTTTCACAAAACTGTCGAATAAACATTTTCCAGTGGTATTGGTCTCCAATGGGGAACAAAATAAAATATCTTCTTGAATGCCATTATTTGTATCATATCTTACAAACGTAATAAATTGGGCACAGTTAGATATTTGAAGAGAGAAGTACGTGCATTTATTAAGATTTTCCACAACTTGCGCTTGAATATCTTCTGCCATATCACTAATTCTTCTTTGGATAGTATTATTTGACAGAGGTATTGTTTTTAACTTTGCAGCCTCTTTTTCACCGATCATTATATGTACCATTTCAACAGCTGCTGGCAAAATCAGATTTTCAGCAATTGTGTGCGGATTACTAGTTTTGGCAACGCGATAAGCAACTTTATAACTTGCTAATAATGCTTTTTCGTTAGTAGTGGTTGCCAATTGAAAAGTATCTTGCTGTTTGTGAAGGACGTTCAGCTTTCTTTCAAAGAATTCTACGGGTTTGTCTTTTTATCTGGATGTTTGCTATTTAAATGTCGAAGTAACTTTGATGGCTTCATGCTTTCGTTTGACAATACTTCTCCACAAATAACACATTGTGGTTTATTGGAAATAATGGTAAAACCATATTTAAGATAATCATCACTGTAAAGTCTGTTTTTCTTTTTATTACTGCCACTTTCAGACGTAGATGGTTCTGCACTTCTTTTTAAAAACTTATCCATAATTTGTAATTTATCGTAGACGTAAATACGTAAACGGGAATACGTAAGTCGCAAAATATTTACTCATTACTTAATACCGCTGCATTCGCCACAACGCGCTGTTTCGAACTGAGGTCACAGCTTAACTAACAACCAGCTGAAAGACTCTCAAGCGGCACCTTTGATGTATTGGTTTGGAACAGAAAAAGATAAAACATAGGCCAAACTCGCGCTGTCGCTCTCTCACCGGGGATAGAAGTCAGCTCCTATTAAGGATATTTTATTTTTTAATTTTATTATTGAACAGTACCGTATTATCAGATTATTATTTATTGGTTAATTTCGGGCGATATGCTGATTATTGGTGATTAATGTAACTTATTAAGGAACATTAAATTAAAAAACATAATGGAAAAATATGAATATATAATTTATTTATAAAAAATATATTTACAGCTTAATTTCACGGGTCGAAAAATAAAACAAACAAAAAATGTGGTCACTTACCTAAAAACCACAAATAAATAGTAGACACTTAAATTAAAATAAATACTAAAATACATAATATTTCAACGGAATCAAAAAAGACAATGTACACGTGGGGATTTTAAATCGTTTTATATCTAGTATTTACTTCTTAATTAGTATATATAATACTTTGAGGGAGACGCGAAAAAAAATTGACATCAAAACCGTATTTTTGGCTATATAATTTTATTGATTCCTCCATATGATCAATTTATTTTTGTTTATATTTTTAAAATTAAAGTTAATATTTTTAAGAGTATAATACATGCGAACTCTTAAATATAATTTGATTGCAAATCTTTTGGGAAAATTTTCACATGGGTGAGAGGATGGTATATTTTCGCATAATTCTAATTTTTTTTCGAAAGCTTCTCGTCACTTGTAAAAAAGTCTGATCTAGATCCCGCTGTAGATACAGGTGAAGCTGGGACTATGACTTTATTTTTAAGTACGCGGATTTTTGTAGAAAGTAGCAACTGTCGAGAATAAGTATGCTCTTCAATTTCAAGTAAATGTCTTAAATCGCCTTCGAGTGATGGGAATAAAGTGGGGATTGCGTTAAAGTTCAGTCGCTTATGAAGATGGTTTGTAAACATTTTGTGTTCAAAATGATCTAAACACAACCTGTGACTATTATTAAGGTTATGTTAGTTCTCCATTAGGTCTTCTCGGTTACACTTCATTACCCATATTCTGGCCCTGAAAAGAAAGCATTGATTAATGTCAATGATATATCAACACGTATTGCTGTTAAAAGTTTCGTATGGTTTGGTGCTTAAAATAAGAAATGGCATTGTCAATTTACTAGATAAGAATCTATTTGGTAATTTTTGAATTGTGAAAGCCGGGTATACTTAAATTAGGCTGTAATTTGATTAAAAATCCATTAAGGTGAACTCAAAATATTTATGTTAATTTACATATTAAAATAATTACCTGTGTATGGACTATCATTAGTATAATTTTATTAATAAGAATTGGACCATTTTTTCTTAATTTAATCCGTAATGTATGCATATTTACAAAATGCCATTACTCAATACCTACCCTAATTAAGGAAAAACCTTTTCACAGGTAATTAAAAAAAATTACATTTTAATAGCTTATATTTTTATTCACATTTTTTTGAAAAATATTTTTTGGTGCCTATAGCGTATGGCTTTTTATTATTATGATTTTAAGCCTTTTTGTTCATTTTTATTAGGCAGGTTCCTTAACTGTGCCAGAAATCTTAGCCATACTGTATATCGTATTTTTCTCGGTATATCTTTTAATATCATTATACTAAAAAAAACATTTTGCCATATTGAATCGCTTTTTTTTACGTGTGTATATAAAAAGTATTTAAAATTTTCCCTTTTATTTAATAAACAAAATCAAACTTTAAAACCAAATTTTGCCAAACAAATTTTAGGAAAAGTTAAGGTGCACCCAAGAACATTACATATACTTACATACATATATTGTAGTTACTAGTTACGATTAGTTGCTTACCTGTCTATATCCCTAGGAAACCGAAAGAAGCTCTATCAGAATTATATTGTTTACTATACACCCTTTAGCAGCGTGTCCCCTCTTGGTAAACTCGTCATAATAATCACAACTCACAGCTATAAAAATATACTTAATCGGTATTTACCAAATTTAAGCACGCCTATGTCCACTCGATTCAAAATCTAGGAACAAAATGATCATAGCGAACAAGCCGCCGACGCTACTGCCGTGTTCTAGCCCAAAATGGCGACGTGCGCGAGGAACAACGCAAACATGCGCGCCATCGGAGAGTCCTAGCTGGTTGTTTTATAAGCTGTGCTGAGGTCTCATTGCACATCGCCGCTTATATAAAGCCGAAACGAGGCTACGAGAACGTTCCAGAGTGCCATCCACTAGCGAAGTCAGGAGTAGAGCCTTCGCGAATATCATGGAAAAGTATTGCGATGTAGACACAAACAAAGATGTCGCGGTGTACAATGTGCAGTCGACTTTTTATTATTTATTTTTATTGTAAATGCTAGTCTGGCAGAAGTACTACTAGTTTACTAGTGGAACAGATCGCAATTATTAAAATAATTGTTGAATTTTTTAAATGTATTTAGTTTAAACTTAAACAGTAAAGTAAAATAAAATTTGAGAAACCATCAGTTGTAAATTAGACACGCTATTTTTGTCGCTATTTTGGTTTGGGTGATGAGTAGGGGGTCGTGAACAATTTTTTTAACAAAAAGGGGTCGCGCTTTAGATAAGTTTGGGAAACACTGGTCTTAAGAAACGAGAATTTGTGTACTCCAAAAGAGAAAATAAATGCTATAAATACTGTGTGTGTTCCACAGATAAACTTCAACTTTCCCAGCAGTGGAGACCAGGGCCGGAGCGAACAGGGGGGAAGGGGGGGAGGCTCCCCCCCATAGGTGATCGATGGGGCGCCAAATTTTCTTTTAAAGGGGCGTCAAATTAAGAGAGAACTTTGTTTTTTAATCGCAATTACCCAAAATAAAAGAATACTATTTAAAAAATACATCAGCATCCCTTAAATCCCCCCTTAAAAAGACTATTATTTGTGTATACAATGCCATTTTTCGCGTCTTGTTTTGTCTAACGCCACCGAAATCTCATAGCTTTGACGGCGATTTATCATATCTGCTAAACATACGAGCTTTGATACAGATATTAACAATGGAATCTTTGTCGGTACAGTATTAAAGTATTTTAAGCAATTGAGACTTTTGGGAATATATTTGTTTATCTAATAAGATTACCGACAAACTTTATTAGCTAACAGTAAATTATATATTATTTTTGTCAATATTTTTTTATTGGTTTTATGTTTCATATTCACTGCGTTCTGGTTAAAGTGCATCAGTGCAAATACTAATACGTGTTCATTGTGTGTTGTGTGTTAGGAATAGGTTTTTTTAAAAATAAAAACATTTTTTTTTTGTATAGAAAAAAAAATAAAATGCATAAAATACAAAAATAAAAATAAAAAAAATCAGGTGCTGCCAGCCGCCGTGAAAAACAAAAAAAAATGGAGTTTCTCTACAAAAAAGTATGTTCTTGCAAACGACTACAAAGACACTGTAAGTCTCATAGATTTAATCACTAAAAATACAAGTTTGTGACCACATACCTGCATATCCTTATATCTATATTTTTTACGTGATTATGTAAAAAAGGTGGAAATTGCACCAGTAAAATTAGAATTTTATAGGGATATGGTTTATGGTTTAGAAAATTTATTTCTGCCTTCTTTTTGGTGTTCTTAAGAAAGTGCTGTAGAACAATCTTGTCCACGCATGCAGGGCAAAAATGTCAAGCGGGTATAGGGGAAAAAACCCGGCTGAGTTTGCGCAATGAATAATACGGTCAGGTCCGAAGTTATAATAAATAATTGTAACCATGTATAAAGTTAACAAATGTCAAATTTAAACTTAATACACTTTCACTGTTTTTCTGATTTTTTGTTCAACATTTTTGGTTTTTAAGGAAAACTATTACAGAATATTTAAAATTATTTAATATAATTATTTAATTTTCTTTACCGCGTTTAATTGTGTAATGTTAGATTTTATATCATTTGCTTTAATATGGAAAGAGTAGATGGCGACACTTTACAGCCTTCTGTTTAAATGGTTGATATTTCTATTAGTTTTCTATTTTTACCAAAAATGGAAACACGACTGTTTTTGATAAATGTCAAAAACTGTATGATAGTTTAGTGTACTTATCACCAAATTTATAATAAAACAAGGGCAAGATAGTGGAAATGATTTTATATAATTATTTATCATATTTGATAATCCATATCTCGAAAATAAAACGTCAAAAAAAAATTACGGTAATTGTCTCGAAAGTTGCCTCCTCTCCGATTTTAGCCAAATTTGGTATACGGGGGTTTTTTGGAGCGCTAATTACGAATCTGAAAAAATATTTTTTCGCAACGTTTTGTTTCCGAGATATTCATCATTAAAGTTGAAAATCCAACTTACCCTATTTACTCTATTTCTCCTTCTTTTTGCACAGAATTCTTGATTTTTACACTACATTAGCACACAATATTTCACAAACATCTTTTAAAAAATTGTTTTTACATTTATTTTACACCTTTTTTCCATTTAATTGCAAACATACACTTTCACACACCCCAACGTGGCCGCAACATGTATACACTAGTTATTTTGTAAGCAAATATGTCTGCTTCCTTTGAACTTGAAAGTTCGCAATTTTATGAAAATAAGGTGTAAAATAAATAAAAACACAAGGTTTTAAAACGTGTTTATAAAATATTGTGTGCCGCTTTAGTGTAAAAATCAAGAATTGTGTACAAAAAGAATGAAGAATATAGTGAAAATGAGGTTAGTTTGATTTTCACCTTTGAGGATGAATATCTCGAAAATGAAACGTTGCCGAAAAAATATTTTTTTAGATTCGTAATCAGCGCCCCAAAAAACCCCCGTATACCAAATTTGGTCAAAATCGGAGAGGAGGCAACTTTCGAGACAATTACCAAATTTACTTTAGATTTGTGGTCAGCGCCTCCGTATGGAAAAACTCATCGTAATCGGTAAGGGTCAAGCAAAGTAAAAAAATACCATGATTTAGATTGGTTGTTTGTGTTTTAGGGTCATACAATATTGTATAAATTTATAATTTGTATAAAAGTATAATAAAATAATGTCACGTCATGCAGATAACATAAATAAGTTTAACGATAAGTACCTATTGTTTTTTACATAACATTTTTTTTAACTCTTGTTACAGTCCACGAAAGCTTGGGCTTAAATACAACGTAGCGTGGGTGTCTTCAGTATGATAAGAGGGAGTTTATTTACACAAGACTAAATATTTTTGGATTTGGGAAAAGAAAAACTTTTGCGTGTAGTAGATTCCAGTCTGGACACTCTAGGAATAACCGAAGGAAGAGAGTGGAAAGTTTGGAACCGCTTAAGTAGGACTGTGAAAAAATGCATAAAAGTGACACTATGTGTTACTCTGTTGGGAGCTGCCAGAGGAATTATACTTGTGAACTCCTTGGAACAGAAGCCGTGAAAATACCCAAAAAAGCGACATATCCTCTACAGCCTGTCGGTGGGTACGAGAACAAAGCTTTTCTGTAAGCGTGTGACTCAGTATACTAAATATAAAAATTGGGCAAGGGGTGCCAAAATCACCTCCCCTCCCCAATGAGAAGCTGTTCGCTCCGGCCCTGGTGGAGACATAAATTTAAGATTTCAATTTCAGTGGCTTGGAAAGTATAAGTGGCTAGCATATTCTGACACTGAAGATGGCGCTTACTGTAAATATTGTGCTTTATGCCCTCCTACTGATAAATCGGTTGGTGTAGGTAAACAGAAGCTTGGACAACTTGTAGTATCCAAATTTTGCAACTGGAAACAAGCACTCGAAAAATTTGAGGAGCATAAAAAAGCAAGTTATCACAGAGCTTCTACTGAAAAATTGACGTCATTGAAAGTTAATTGTCTCAGGTATATCTGAATACATATACGAGTATTACAACCAAAGCGATCTACCTCTCCATACAGCATTATGAAGAGGTATTACCGTATTAGGTTCACGATAAAATTAGCTTTTCAGGATTTCATCCAAAATGTGTTGTTTGGGTCAAATAAAGTCTAAATCAACAATTAGAAAATATGTCTGTCCGTCCGCCGTATTTTTCAATATATCTAATTTAAGATTTAAGATTATATTATCATTGTAATAAACTTGTTTGAAAATATTTGTATAAAATTTTTGAAACCCCCCCCCCCCATTAGATCGCTGGCGCTACGCTACTGACCCGCCTTATTAGTAGTACATACATGATCAAGATTTTATTAGCTTGTAAATATAAACGAAAAGTATTTCATGTGCAATCTTAACTAAATCTTTGGATTGTAAAAATTGTCTAGGAACTGACACATCCATCCCCTAGTTCAAAATCATACTAATTACGGAAAAAAAGTGATTTAATTCGAAAAATAGTGCACAAATCATAAAGTTACAATTTTATTGATAAATAATTGTAATTGATATGATTGTGAACAAGGGTATCAAATGGCAGAGGTCGTCAGGGGCGGCAAAATTTGAATAGCCTACTGGCGGCAAATGTATAAATCCGCCACTGCCTACAGTTTTTAATTATTTTTATGTTTTCTTAAATATTTTAATAATAAATTAACCCAAATAATTACATTATTAGGGGTAATTTAAAAATTTTTGTGCTTTTCAAAAGTTGGTAGATTGTGTTACAATATGCATAAATGTTATAAGAAATACACTTTTCGGAAGTCAAAAATAAACATCGCCCGCGAATTTTGTTGAAACTGTGGCCAAAAATAAATGTCCCTTTTTGATTTGCCAAGCTCGTCACAAATATATTACAAACATATGCTAGACAAGTGAAGATAAGGCACGCCTACTTGCTCTTTAGGTCCCTGAAAGTAATGCTTAACGCACTTCCATCTTCGTTCTTGGGAAATTTGTTAGATAACAAAACATTCCATATTTCCATCGCTCTCAGATTTGGTCTGCCTGTGTGTGGAGACCACTCCTGCGTTTGCGGCGAAAATGCTGATATTAGTGATGGAACCTTCCGAATGATCTTCCGAACGATATTCGAATATAGAAATGTTTCGAATGATTCGAATATTTCTTTCGAATATTCGTATTCCAATCAGCTGGGGTATATTACCGCTACTTATCGGATGATAGTTCATTCAATTCGCGGTTCATTCATATCAAGAATAGAAATTTTCCACAAAATGTCGACTTTTTTGGCGGCCACTGTATACTATTCTATACACCACACCAATAATTACGAATTAAAACGAAAACAAAACTTCCGCCGCACCACCAATAACAGCAAAACAAATTTAAAACGTACAAGAATACGTATGCGAACACAACATCAACCCAATAACAGTCGGGGTAAGTCGACGGTTGGCGGTCGGCGTAATATATCGAATACCGACTGACGTTGTTCGGTCAATGTTTCATATGTCGAATGATATTCCGAATATGAAAATCTTCCGGAATACGAATATTCGAATATTAAAATCATCCGAATATGCCCATCGCTAGCTGATATTTATGGCCTACATGGGTTAAGAGGGCAAAAAAGCGCAGGACGTTCTTCTAGACACAGTCAGATAAATGACATTATCAAGAGAGCTCTGATTTCAGCTGAAAACTCTTCTGTGTTAGAGCCTCTTGAAGTTTGCAGAAGCGATGGAAAACGTGTAGATGAAATGACCTTTATTTCCTGGAAATATGGAAAACATTTACTTTGGGACGCTACTTGAAAAATCCTATCTGGACAAAACTCCTTTTAGTAGGGGCGGCTGCTTGTCTTGCCTAGAATAAAAATATCTAAAATATGCATAATGCAAAAATGCAAAAGCAAATATGCAAACCTTGAAGACCGTTTTATCTTCATTCCTTTTGCTGTTGAAGCTTTTGGTCCTTTGGGTGATAGGGTTGGGGTTTATAAATGAAATTTGCAAAAAAGTCCATGCAAAAAATCTCGAAGTTTCATTATCCAAAGAATTGGTTTAGCTGTGCAACGGGTAATGCAGCATCGGTACTAGGTAGAATCCAGGAAGACCTAGGACCTAATAAAGTTTTAAATTTTTAAATATAGATTTAGTTATTTAGTTAATTTTAGAATATTGTTATTTGGTATTTATAACATTACAGATTTTAATTTTTTTAAACAGCAAGATTTTAATATAAATAGGTTTAAAGCTTAAAAAGCTATAAAAAAAGAATGTCTGTTAGGGCCTAAAAATGGCTAAAATTTTAAATATACGCACAAAATTTATTTTAAGAAAACTTAAGCCGGTGCCACCGCGCCTATTCTTTTTCAGATGGGTAGAGTGTTTATGATAAAGTTTTTAAAGTCAAAATTTAAAAACAAAAATATTTATAAAATTGTTTATTAATATTTATAAATAAATAAAAAGTGCCAACATCAATACAGATGTACCAATCAATGTGTAAACAGTAATCACACAAAAAAATATTACAGGTAATTTTATTCAATATATTTTTTAATCATGTAGGTCACTATCGATTTCGAGTTCTTCCTAATTAATATTTCTTCACTGATATTTTAAGAGGCCTTGTTAGCATCTTTTTTCGCCATAGTAATACTTTCATAATTTGTGTAAAGATCTAATCTGTGCCATTATGGGGATCTGTTATAACAAATTATGTAAATGAAAGTACCTTAGCTTCCAGTTAGTGCTGTTTATATTTTGATAAACGAGTTGGCGTGACACAATATTTTTACAAATTCTGCAATTTCGATTCAAACTGCCTTTGGACCTAAATTGCATTTGTCCAGCGTAACTGGGTTCTTTTGCTCTCCGCCACCCCCTTTGCATGAACCCACGTATCCGCCCTTTCGGATTTTGTTTGGTAATGTCAATACTTACTGGTACTTACCTAACATTTTTTAAATGCATGATCGATGATGGCCTTTACCTAAAAAAAGTATGCCACTTTTACTTATTGTGTCCGCCTACTGGCATTAAATAAGCACATTGCAATGGAGAAATGCTATATCACCGTTAACGGCCTTTTACCCAAATTTTTATCCGTGTCCGCCACTCTCTTTGTATCTACCCACTTGTCCCCCTTTGGGGATTTTTTTGGTTAAATAAATACCTTCTTATGGTACGTTTCACATCAATAATTCGTTAATTTCTCGTTTTACCTGCTACTGTTAGTCGTAAAGTCTGGCAACCGTATCTGTGACAGTGCGGCGTCGGTAACGGGAAGGAAGTTGTAAACCAAACATGGCGTACTTCATTCATAAATAGCACAGCGGCGTGCGGATTTTCCGAAAGTTCAGGAATATTTTGTAATTTGTTTAAATGAAATAATGTGTACAGTATACATTTATGTTTTATTTAAAATATATTTTAAATGTATGGTCGTCACCAAAAATAAAGGCATTTAAAGATAATCAGTAACAATTTCAAAAATATTTCATGGAAAGTTAAAAATGCAGAAAAACGTCATCATCTAATCGATTTTTTTATTTGTTTACCTCTAAGATAGGCGGTATTTTTTATTTTTGGTAATAATTAAAATGAGGAAACGTCGTTCTACGTTCCCTGTAGTATTATCATTGCAATTTTTGATAAATGACAAAGAAATTTATAAAATAAAAACTTACTAAGTAAGCATTACTATAACTATAATGTTAAATCATTATCTACCCATGTCTCGTCCAAATAAATAATATTTCGCCCTTCTTGGCGATATTTTTGTATTTCATGTATATATTTGTACCTCCAATGTAATATATTAGGACGCTCCATTAATTTTTTTTTTATTTTGAAATTTACGCCAAAAAAACCGTTTGATATTAGTAACGTCCTCATTGTTTTCCTAGAATATGAAAAATTTAAATCTTCTCGCAATTTTTGCAACAATTTTCTACTTGTCGGGACAACTTGCCACGCACTTTTTTTTTTTTAAAAGCAGTGTTTATATAAAAACTGGTGTGACTATGATGAGTCACACCAATTGCTCAAAAAGGAAAAGTAAGAAAATTAATACAAAATTTATCCTGTGCACAGGTTAGCTTCCACGCCAAAGCAA
>JAHBCN010016340.1:0-19750 GCA_019359885.1 Listronotus oregonensis
TACCTCAAAGTATAGTTTTAAAAATTTTTTATATGCTTCAAAAAAGAAAATTTAAATATTTCCTATAAAAAAAAAATGAAGCGCTATAAAAAAAAAAACCCCCCTACATTTAAAACCCCCTTTTTTTAATCAAATAATTTAAATGTACATGTGAGGTTAAAATTGGTATTTTTAAAATTTTAAAGCAAAAATATAGTCTCCATCTTTATTTATATGTAAGTTTTAAAAAAAATATATTTTTTTTATTTAAGATTGTTTAAATTTAAAATTATTACTCCCAAAAAAACAAGACCAGCAAGACCAAGACCAAGACCGGGGGGTCAAGACCAAGACCAAGACCTTCTTTGGATTTTAAAGAAAGACCAAGCCCAGACTTGAAGACCAAGCCCAAGACTGGCCCGGTCTTGTCTTGCTTTGCTCATCACTATAATAAGCACACCGTGCTCCTAGATAAAATTTATAATAACCTTTTATGTTCAAAAAAGTGTAGGCAATCAATTAAGGTAGAAATATACAGGATGTCTCATTAAAAAATACATTTTTTGCATACAAATACTACACAAATTAACAGCACCGCTTTCAGATTTCACCGAATCTGCCCACAAAGATTTTTTTCTTTTACTATTTTATAAACGCCCATTTTCATATTCTGGCTAATATCGTTTCATCCGTCTTTTTTCTTTATTATGTTTTTGTACTCATTAATTCTGTATCCCATATTGTTTAATTAAACTAATAACATTTTCTTCGGACCGTTCCATTTTTTTCAATAAAACAGTACGCTCGATCAAACTAGAAATAGTCCGTCAAACCCTGTAAACGTTTGGAAATAACATTTTTCTAATTTTGACATAAAAAGGAACATTTTTTTAAACTGGCCGGCGTATTGAAAAGTTTTACTTTTCAACACTAGTGTTGAAAAGTAAAACTTTTCAAAATTAGTTGCGAAGGGTTCATTCCATCACCAGTTGCACAAAGAAGATATAAACAAATGTACATTTCTTTAAGCAAATTATTGAATTTGTGATAAGCCAAATCGTATTTTGATTTCGATTTTTCAGGGTTCAAACTCGAACTGCAATCTGAGCAGCTTCCTCCACATCACTAGGGACATCTAAACTAGATTCTAACATTATTTGGCAAAGTAAAAACTTTTTGACACTATGTCACTAAAGACGCCGCTATTAAACAACGCTTAGCAACCGAACTAAATACAGAGTTCGAAAAACGATTATATCGATTTTTTTTTTCATTTTCTTGTAATAAAAACAGTTTTATTCAAAAAAAAAAAAGCTTGTATGGAACACGTAAGAAAAAGTTGGATTTCCGTAACTCGCGCTACTGAAATATCCCGCGAATTTTGTTAGCTAACACTGTTTGTGGCGGTCTGGACCCGGCTTTAGAATCCACCCTGTAGAAGAAACACTGTACCATATTAGGTATCTGGGAAGTTAATGTATAAAATTAAATGACACATTCCTGACGTCAAAATAGGCCGATTTAGTCTTTCTTTCCCTTTAAAAATAAATTATGATTTTTTTTATTGAGACAAAGTTACATACAATTACCGATAAATTTATTTGGCCATTAAACCGTCAAAAAAACTATTCTCACAAATTTTTTTTTATTACTCTCGTTTTTGCAAAAAACCCATAAATCACTCGGACGCCGCACGCCACTGCCCCACGGTTCGTTTTCCCAGGCAAAAACATAAACATGTTTTTCCCAACTTCAATTTCCATGAAATGGAGTAACACGTAACGCTAAGTAAACAAATAACATTTTATTTCTAAAAATACGCCGCGTAATCATCGAACCTGGAATTGGGTTTTAAAAGGGAGAGTCTACGGGAAATTAGCCTGCCTGAGTGGATAGAAGGAAATAAGTGGACAATTGCCCAGAGAGACGGAAAGAAGAACAATAATTGTCGTAGAGATCGAACGCTGTTAGAATGACACCGATACGTCACGGTTTTATACGAGTTTGCCATATGAAACCGTGACGTATCCGAGTCATTAACAGCGTTCGATCTCTACCCCAACGAACGCACCGCTGTGTTTGTACGTCAATGTCGTGGTTGGGCCCAGTAGGATCTTTTGTAACATGCGCTGGAGTTGCCGCTTATCGGCAACTCCATTTATTAGCGTATCGAAGGGGATTCGAAGCTAAGACGAACACAAGGCTTAACCCAAGGTGTTAGCACACCTTGCTGATAAATGAATGACATCCTGTGCCTTAAACAGGTGTCTCCAACAAGGGCGACCTCTCAGAGTATCTAACCTTGCTGCGGTAATGCGGGGCTCTGCCTTGATAGACTATTACTACCATACAGAAAGCTGACAGAACCGCTTTCATGGATAAAAAGTGACAAAAGGTCACAAGCAGACAAAAGATGCGCTGACCGAAATGGATAAAAACCGTTTCCAAAGGTGCCCCGAAGTCAAAGTCGCCTGTTTCACGGGGCAGGGCTAATCCATTCCGGACAAACAGGTGCTAGGGGATCCCTGAATACAATCCAGAAGGCGGACAGGACCGCTTTTATAGGAAAAAAGAGTTTCCTGGCTTTAGACAGAAAACGGATAGGACCGTTTTCATAGGGAAAGGCCGGAGATACGGCCTCAGAAGGAACATTTGGTTTCTGTAACGAGGACCTGGTAGCTACCCACGTCACTATACCGGGAGAGGAGGGCATGACGGATCTAATCGTCTGCTGACACCAGAACACATATTGGGCTCGTGTCCGGTAGCGGCAGGAGTAAGGGTAGATGTAAGAACTCTCTCCCAATCTGATAGCGGATTTATTAGAAGTCTGATCCTATTGGGAGAAAGATAAATAGGTGTGAGTCACAATAGACCTCGCGGTCGCGGTGGAGGGCGTAAAAAGTCCACTCACTTTAAACCTAACCCTAACCTATCAATGTAAAAGCACAACTTGTGTGCGTTTAGCAACCGATTAGGCCCATCAACTTTTTATTTTTTGTTTAAAAATTATTTTTGAAGTTTGGGTTTATATTTAATCCCACCAATCCCACATATACGTTTTTCTCGAAATAGCATTTTTTTTATTTCTGGGCAAATTATCTTAAAAACTATTCTATCGATTTTGCTCAAGTTTTTACCACATCTACAGAAGAGTACTAGATTTCATTTTTATCTACATGTTTTTAAAATTATTAATAAATAGATTGTTTTCTAATGTTTATAACTCGATGTTTTTGCAAAATAATCATCTTTTTTTTAGTTTAAATTAAAATTAATAAAGAAACATTTTTTTTCTATAGTTCAGTGGTTAAGCTACGAATTGTACATCTTATTACCTCATATTTTTTTTTCTAAATGTTCTGTCTGCCAAAAAATTTTTAGGTTATGCCTGGTTTGATACACCGATGGCTCAAAGACAGGTGCTGGGCAAGCAAGCCACAGTATACCAGGCGGAAGTCTATGCTCTCGAAGCATGTGGTCTAGAGAATGTGAGAAGAGGGTATCACAACCAAAATATACACTACTCTCAGATGGTCAGGCTACCCTAAAAACCCTGAACTCCCATTGTTTTACATCAAAAATTACGATGGAGTGCCTGAACGACCTAAAAGAACTTGCCTTTAGGAACAACAAAATAGAATTCCCCTGAACTACTGGACACACGGAATAGAAGGCAATGAACAAGCAGATGAGCCAGTCTTCGGACTATCAAAACAAGCGATAAAAACAACAAACAGAGAGATGGTCCCTAAACAACATCTGAATCGTTGGCACGCATCACCAGGTCGGTAGACGACCCTTTAAATAAAGTAACAACTGAGTTCCCCTGCCACTGCAGGCTGCGAGGATACCTATTTAAAATGGGTTTAATTGACACAGAAATATGCAGAGGCTATGAACAAGAAAAGGGAAACCCGTGAACATATTCTTTGCGATTTCCCGCCCGCACTTTTTGAAAGGTACTCCATGCTCCACGCATCAATAGGTTGGACGACCAGTAAATCTGCCACCTAAAAGAGGAAGCACAAAGGACCTACCAGGTCTAGGTGCTGTGGATTACCACCCTTGAAACTTCTAGATCAGATCAGAGCAACATGAGCACGCGACCAACCCCGGGCAAACCAACCAACGATTTTCATTGAACGAAGAGGTAGTAGCACCCCGTGACGAGAATTATTTCGAAGCCCAAATTTCGAGAAAAACTATCTCCAAAAAAGCAAAACCATTCGCAACAAAAAAAAAAATTCACATTCCCAGATTTTAAAATTTTTCGAAAAACACAAAATTTTACATGACAAAGTATGGATTTCGACACAGAAGATCCACAACTTTTTTTTCCTTTGTTTCACGACTGGAACAAGTGAGTTTCTTGGTGAATCCTAGATTGTTGCTCTTGACATATCCAAAGCTTTGATCATGTCTGGCATGATGGACTTCTTAATAAATTTGCTAAGCTTTGTTCTTGGCTCTCCAGCTTCCTTCCTAATCGACGTTTATCGGGTTATTGTAGATGGTCATTTTTTCAGCTTCTATCAAATTAATGCTGGGGTCCCCCAGGTCTCAGTACTGGCACCAACTCTATTTCTTCTTCACATAAACAAACCTTCTCTCTTCCACAAGCAATCCTATCCATAGTTTTTGTAAGTGATTAGTAGTTGGCTGTTTTGAGAATGGCATCCGCTTTATGTTCGCAACAAATTATTTGTATTCCTCCAGTTGTTTCGGCTGCAGGGTCTCGATGATGTTCGCTGTGATGTTACCAGTCTGTGCACAACTTCACGAAAATCAAATTGACAATCGACACGAACACAAAACCCGTCGAATTAATTCGCGTATAAGAAAATCTTAAAAGGGTTTCCTTAAAAGAGAAACGACACTGTACGACACAAACAAGTTCGATGTTTGTACGAATAAATAAAACGATACACAATAACAGGCTTTAAATTTTTATCTTCTGCGTCAACAATTTTAAACAATAAACCAGTTTTATCGAAATCGCGATTAAATGCGAAGCCGGCCATTTTCACGATAAATAAATTGAAGAAAAAATAATTTTTTAAATTTTTTTTTTTTTCATTTTTATGTCTAAATTCCAGTTTTATTATTTTTTGCTCAGTTTGCTTAAAAACGTTTTTTATATAGTGCATTTCCCAAAAATCACATACATACGTATCAAAATTATAACTCCTTTGGGGTGGATCTCAAGTTTGGAAAAATAAAAATAAATTTAACAACAACAAATTAAAAAAAAAATAAAAATATTATCGTATAGTAAAATTATTATTTTTTTTAAATTTAAACAATTGAAAAACTTTATTTGCATAATTTCATAATAAATTAAGAAATAATCCTTGATTCCCATCTTTCTAAATCTAAATGGGCGACATCCAGACGAAATTTTAAAAATGTAGGTAAACAAGTCCTGAGTTATCTTAATGATAATATCGATATTCTATGGAAAACTATAAACACCTCGATAAACACTTGCGAAACTGACGCCAGCCCCCTTTTCCATAAACACCATTAATATTTCAATTTTGTTTGGTAAGACAAAAATATTATACAGGGTATCCCAAAAATACGCGTACAATACTTTATGACAAACTTCTGAAATTTTCTTTTTTTAACAATTTGTCACTTTTTTTTTCAAGAATCCCGAAGGTCAGATAGCACGATGGTTACAACGTGTTCAAGAATACAATTTAAAATTGAACATCGAAGAGGATTAAACCATAAGAATGCTGACGCTTTAAGAAACCCAGAAATTGTAAACATTGCAGTAGACGTGAAAAAGAAGATCCCGATAAATTTCCCCTGCCGAAGAACACGCATCCAGTGCTCTCAAGAATGGGACCCTAAAATCCTCGCAAAAGAAAAAAGATCCTGTCTTGGAGATATTGTGAAACCTTTAAAACAGAAAATTTAGAACGACCCATATCAGAAAGTAGCTTTAAAGTCTCCGAGATATAAAGGGTACTGGCCTTATGGGCTCTTTCTAATTAAAATGGTTTATTGAAAGAGTCTGGGAAAGTTCTGACGGAAAAGCTATACCTTCAAATAAAACTACCCCCAAAAAAGGGTCCAGAAGTATTGCAAGCTTTGCACAATGGTATAGGCGGTGGCCATGGTTTTTACATAAATATCCCAATCGATGGATTAAAAGCGAAAATGACCCTGTATACCAGTATCAAATTCAATCCATTTCGGATTTATTATATAATTTATATATATATATATATATATATATATATATATATATATATATATATATATATATATATATATATATATATTCCAGGTTATCTGTAATATATTGCTTTTTCTTCGGAACGAGCTCCTTTTATCTTTCTCAAATAATCTCTTCTCCATTGGACAATCTCTCCACTTTCTATTAACAAAGATTTTCTGGAAATTCAAACCCTTTAAAATTCTCTTTAGTTTTACCCTACTTATTTCTGGCACTTCGGGATGATTTCCGACAGCTCGAAAAATACTATCCACAGTCGGGATATTTTTGTCCATAAAGAAACCATGTACAATACGTCTAATTGCTTGCTTTGTTCATGTTACAAGTTCTTTTTGCCTGCCTTTTTTTGGGGACGCTATACCTCCCTCTTTTTCTGTAAACTGTCGCTTTTTCAACTCCGGTCATTAAAGCACATTTTTCAACTCTATTATCCACAACAAATACGCTTTTTAAAAAAGTTTTAACAATGCTTTTGAAGCCGAGGGGCAGTATTTTAGCCCTTTTGGTAACTGTACATATAACCAAAATAATGCCACTTCACTTTAGAAAGGATTAGTTTAGGCCCCACAAACATAATTAAACCAAATTTGGGTTGAAATAATTTATTTAGTTTAAAAGGAATTTGATTAGTCCTAAAATTTGGAATATAATTTTATTTAAAATTTATTTTAGTTTTATTTTGTGTTTTCTCAACAAATATAAAAACAGAACATTAAACCGTGCAATCGTATACAAAAAAATAATAAAGTAAATAATAAAAAAAATTAGGATGAAAATAGGTATAATTTTAGTGGATCCGGATTCGAGAAATTAATTAGGAAATATATTAGTTTGTTGATAGTACCAACAAATTACCCTATAAAAGTGTCGAAAATTGGACACCCTGTACAAGCTTCGAAAGTCGAAGCAATTATTTTTTTTCGTGATCAGTTATAAGCTAGATTATTCCTGATTGCAATTAGCGAAAATTAATCGTTTAAATCTTTTTACTCTAAATCGGTGACACACAGCCCCAAAATTATAAAAATTGGGTAAACAATAAGTTATCTAAACGATATTATCTATATTCAGTGAAAAACATAAAACTTGTGATATGCGCCACCTTAATAAAAAAACAACATTTCATTATTTTGTTTGGTCTAATTTAGGAATTTATTCTCCAATCAAAACTCTTGACATCCACTCTAAAAAACAACGTAATTCTAGAATAATAACAAGTTTTTAATAGGTTTTGATGTTCGATTGATAAAGATGTGATTTTTGGATTGATAAAAAAATATAGGACCCTTTATCTTTCAAAAGGGATCTCGACCTCAATTTTTATAATGTGCTGTATGAATTTTTCCAGCTCTCAACTGGTATGTTAAAAATTCCCTTTTTTTCAAATTTATAACCCCGGGACTTAAAGTAGGTGTATTTTTGCTCTGATCTTTGATTTTCTTGGTTGCCTCTATGGGGTTTGGTTAAAACAAATTTTCAGTTTTTTATACGAAAAAGACCAAAAAAAAAGACAGGATTTGTTAAAACCAAATTATCACATACATATTGTTTTTTAAGTGCATATTAATTTAGGACTTCCAACAGTTGCCTTTTTTTTAACTAAATTTAAAATAAATATCATGTTCTAACAAATATTCCTGGATTTCAGTTTTTTAACTTGATGAAGCTGGTGCGTTGTGTACGACGGCTGGGTAGCTTGCGTTATCCATGACAATAATACTGTTGCTTGGAAAAATTTTTTTAAAAAAATAATTTTGAAACCAAATTTAAAAAGTTCTGCACTTGTATCTTCATTTTAATCGAAGCAGAATCAATATTCTTTGCAGACAACAGCAAGCAGTTTGGGCAAATCCTTCTTTTTAACCAGCGAGTATTATGGTAATGCGTTTTCCTTTATTTAAGGTGCTTTCGTTTTGACTGTAATCCAACTGTTCCAATTATGTTTCATCAAGGTAAATTATAAATTGTTTTCTAACCTATATCTTTCAATTTCTTGAAGGTAATTAAATCTCCAAGTGCGTAATCTGTGCGATTCCATTACTCTTGTCTTTTGTCCCTTTTGCGGAATTCAAATCCCATTTTACAAACAACTTTTTGGAGGGTGGCACGGCTAATATTTATTTGGTTTCGTCTTCGTCAGCTTCTTCTTCAGTTTATCCGGTGGAACAACTCCCTTTCGTAAAACAATATATTTTCCTTCTTATTAGGTCCTGATCCTATTGTCTATACGGTGAGGATTAAAAATCCTTTTTTACGTTTTTTTTTTTGTTCAATTATTCACCAATAATAATATCCCTTATCGATGATATTGGAGTTTTTGTAAGTAAACAGGTTTCTTTTAATAAGGTAATAAAATCGTTAAAGGTTTATTGGGGTATTGTCTCAAAAGCAATAGCGATATACTTTGAGACAGACTATACTGCCTTAAATGATTTTTTTCAAAGCAATACATATTGATTTAAAAGTTTTAAAATTCGTTAAAAGATTAACTGACTCGAGAATAGAGTTCCAGTTTATAATAAAATTAACACGATGTTTTTAAATGCCTAGATAGAAAGAAAAATGATATTTTAAGTTGTTTTTGGTAAAACTTAGTCAATAACCTAAGACCTTACTTGTATTCGTAGAATAAGAAAATATTATTTAAAAAGACAAAATAGTTTAGATAAGCGATTAAAGTAACAAAAAAATTGTTTTCAATGTCGGACAAGTTTCATTCATGAAATAAAGAACAATAATTTATTATAAAAAATAAAAGAAAGTTTAATATCGAAAAAAAAAAAATTCTGTAAAGAATTGTATTATTAAGATAAAATGGCAACACCGAAGCATGACCAGCAATGAAGACAAACATGCTCGGAATGCGAGAAACGAAAGAGGCCTTTTGTGCTAACGGTAACCTCGAATATTTGCAAAGATTAGCAAGCCTATAAAAAAGTAGGCTTGGGACACGCACGCCGGGTACCGAGAGGAAAGAATATTGTTATTTATTTGTTGTAGAAAGAATAACGGATCAAGCGACTAGATCACATTTTTTGAGTGTCATACCTGAAAATCCTGATCACTGATCACACTTACTTATTAATCATTAGAACTCTACGAAGGCTTATATAAATTTAATGAGCTTAAACACCGACACGCAGTGTTTTTCCTCTATCATAACTTTGTTATCCTTCCGCATAAAGGTATGAGATTTGGTATGTACAGAGTTATTCATTTTAAAGTAAACAGGATTTTATTTTTGAAATTCCCTGTACTTTTTTAAAAAACGAATATAGCCATTTCGTGTATTTTTTTCCGTAGAATTCAATAATCTAATCAGAAAAACATTTGAAACTAGTGATGAGCGAGACCGGTCTTGGTCTTGCAGCAAGACCAAGACCGAGACCAAGACCAAGACCGCCTTCTCGCTTGCAAGACCAAGACCAAGACCAGGGTATGCAAGACCAAGACCAAGACCAAGACCGAGGGGTGCAAGACTACGCAAGACCAAGACCGACCTGCAAGACTCTTGCACTTTTGTCACTTTTTTTTAAATTATAATATTCAATTTTTATATTCAATATACAGAGGTATTTCATACAGACATGACAAAAAATGTGTCGAGAACTGCCTAAAAAGGCGATTATTTTATGAGTAACAGGTTTTTTAATAAAATAATAATTAAATCGATCACTTCGTTTTTTAATAAAATTATCTAAAAACGATAACTAGTTGATTCAGTAATATGTTTCAAAAATAATAAGATTGTGACTCAATGGTCCAACAAAGCTCGATATCTCCATAACCGTTTACGACAGAAAAAACTAAGAGTACAAAAGTTATAGAAGCTGAAAATTACTTACCTATTCCTAATGTTTTTTTAATTTAGGGATCTAGTGATGCCACTTACTGGATCAAAAATTTCCAAAATCCAGGAAAACATTATTTTTGTGCATCACTGTAAGAAGTGGCATCATTAGATTGCTCCTTTAAACTAAGATATAAATGTAAAAGTGATGGTTTAATAAAAAATATATTTGTCATTTTATATAGGAATACTTTTTATATAAATGGATTTTAAATTTCACTTCCGGTTTAGACGGAAAAGTCAAAACAATGCCAAAAGTATAATGATGACGTCATTTTTGTGAAAACCGAAAATGATATATAAAAAAACATCTACGTCGACATTGTACCTATATGACAGTTCAAGAATTTCCAGCATAATATACAGGAAAGCGATTTTTTTAAATGAATTTTTTGCTATAATTTTTCTATTTTAGGTTAAAAGCTAAAAATAAGAAAGTTTTCTTGAATGGTAGTGGATTTTTTGGAAAATTCTGAAATAGAAAATAATTTTACATTTTACGCCCTTTTTTCTATAATTTTTGTATATTCAGTTTTTTACCATTATGAACGGTTTCGGATATATCGATCTTTGTCGCACTATCGACCACCGTATATGCAGAATGTTTATAAAGTATTTGTACAAACTTTGTACGGCAAATGTTTGACTAATTTGAACATAGAAAGTTTATTTGAACTGAAAAGCTTCCTAAATACCTTTTTTTAATTAGAAACCAATGCTTACATATCAGAATCATTTTCATGGAAATTTCACATCTGGTTGAAATTAAAAGTTTTTTTTCTGCCCTCAGAGTACTCAATATTGAACTTTATATGCTTCTTCAAAGGAAATTTAAATATTTCCTATCACTAAAATGAAGCGCTATAAATAAATAAACCACTACATTTAAAATATCCTTTTTAAAAAAATAATTTTAATGTAGATGTAAGATTAAAATTGGTATATTTTAAAATTTTAAAGCAAAAAATATAGTCTCCATCTTTATTTATTTGTAAGTATTAAAAATATATATATTTTATCTAAGATTGCTTAATTTAAATTATTACTGGGTGGTGCAAGACCAAGACCTTCTTTGGGCTTGCAAGACCAAGACCAAGACCAGACTTGCAAGACCAAGACCAAGACTAGCCCGGTCTTGGTCTTGGTCTTGCTTTGCTCATCACTAATGTCAAGCGGTTTCTGAGATATTCGACTTTAAAAATCGCCCATTTTATTCTTGACTTACTTACTGAGACAACAAAATTAGAAGGCACTTCCCGAGGGAGTAGGAATTTAAAATTTGGTATGTAAGGAAGTTTTAGGACACAAGAAAAGGAAAAGTTTGGATTTAATGTTAAGTTTTTTAATGATTTTATTTTTTAAATCTGTATAGGTTTTTTTGCGATAAAGCATTGTTAAAAACATGTTTTAAACCTTGGGTCTAATAAAGTGGCCAAAAGAAGATTTTTGTCAGTGAAGTAGTCTTTGCACCTTTAAATTAAAGAATTTTTTAACTTATTTTTAGAAGTTGTGTCTTAAATAATGGTATAACTTCTGATATAGAAGCACTGTCTTACTTAAAATCTTGGTAATCTCTTCAAAGTTGGGTATTCACCGAACATCGAGTTTGTGCTGTGTTGTTTTAAGCAGTGTTAAACGGTAACACTATATCAGTATTGATATTTTTTTCAAAAATTTCTGAAAAATCAATGAATTTTAGTTATCGGCCAATATCGGCCATGTCTATATCGGTGTCGGCCACAAAAAATCGTATCAGTCGATCCCTAGTCTCTTTTATCGAGACAACAAAAGAAAAGAATTATCTCTGACGCAGTTACTCCTTTACTTTACGAATATTTCATATCCGGGCAGGATAAAACTAATTTCAATTTAAAAAAATCAAATACCCATTTGTGGAAGTAGGCGACGTCCCGCCAAAATGGAAGCGGCTTAGAAAATTTTGATTGTCATGTGAGTGCTCGACGTGTATAAGCATTATATAAATTTGGCAATGGCGGACAAAAGTCCAGGGCCGCCCTCATAAATTAGAGCCAAGGCCGACGGCCTGAACAAGGCGCGTCGCGGCGCTACAATGTTGCCACGTTGGTATAGAGTCTGAACAAGTTTTAGGTCAGCTTCATGTCTAATGTGTCCAGGGTTGATAAAAATCATATTAAAAAATAAAATCGATTTTTTTTATTTAAAAGAAAACAAATACAGTAAAACTTGTTTATAACGGCCCCCATAAAATTAAGAATTATTGGCCTTTATAGAAGGGTGGCCAGTATTGCAAGGTAGCAGTTGTTGAACCATTCGAGGCTACAAAATTTTCCATTCATAAATTGCTTGCTTCCTCAAGTGCTTTTTGTTTATAAACGGTCCAGATATTGGAACATTTTTACCTCTTGCTTTGCAGAATCAATTGTAGAAGATTTGACCTACTTTGAAATTTCCCTTTTATTCTAAATTAACACCTTTCTTCAAACATTCGTTTTAGTTCACTTTATTTCCTGATGTATTATTTATTGGGGATTTATCAACCGCAAACTTTTCAGCCAGTTTTCGCAAACCCAAAGCGTACTTTTCACTTTCCGCGATAATATCAATTTTTTCCTTTAGTGACAAACCTTTTCGTTTGAGGGCATATTAAACCTTTTGATTCCAAACACGATAACTTTATTCTTACCGATCTGTTTTGTGTGCTTGTGCATCGTCTGCTGATATCGAAAGGATGTTTTCTACTTAGGGACCCGTATAGTCTGTCTCAAAGTATATCGCTATGACTTTTGACCGACAATACCCCAATAAACCTATTGTTTATTGGGTAACCCATTATTTCATAATGGCTGGGGTGGCCCAGGTGTTTCTTGAGTATTGACCATTAGGTATATGAATATTTCGGCAAATACTTTAGTGGCAATGTTGAAAGCCGTTTTTACTGTGCGTTTCAAAAAGTTGTTTTACGAGAATATAACTATATCGCGACGAAATCATTTGTCATTAGATGCAAAACAAGTTGTGAAAAATTTGTATGAAACTTTAATAGGTAGAGGACTAATTACATAAACTCCAATATCATCGATAAGGGATCTAAATATTATTGAAGAATTGAACAAAAGAAAAAAACGTAGTGATTTTCAATCTCACAATATAGACAATAGTAATCAGGACCTAATAAGAAGGAATATATATCTGTCATAGAGTTGTTTGTAAAATGGGATTTAAATACCGCAAAATAGACAAGAGACAAGTAGTAATGGAATCGCACAGATTACGCACTTGGATATTTAATTAACTTCAAGAAATTAAAGGATATAGGTTAGAAAACAGATTCATAATTTACCTTGATGAAACATGGTTTGATACACACGATACAGTATCCAAAGGATGGGTTGATTCCAGTTAAAACTGTCACACGAAAGCACCTTTAAATAAAGCAAATAACGCATTACCATAATACACGCTGGTTCAGACGACGGATTTGTCCCAAACTGTTTGCTGTTGTTTGCAAAGAATATTAAGGATTCTAGCTTGGATTATCATGAGAATACAAGTGCAGAACTTTTTGAAAACTGGTTTAAAAATTATCTTTTAAAAAATATTTCTAACAACAGGGTTGTTGTCATGGATACATTCAGACATAAGAAACAGACTTGGCAGTGACAAAGCAGCTAAACTAGTTCATAGGTCTATTAAAGCATTATAACATTTTTTTTATATGGGTATTTTTTGGTGATAAAAATTCAGTATTTTGTGTATTAAAACGGTTTTTCTAATTTTAATTTTTTAAAAGTTTTATTTTGATAATAACCAGCTGCTCTTTTCAATTATTATAATAAAATAAAAAATAACACCACATAAAAATGGTCTGGGTTTTATTTTTTGTATGAAAAAATCATACTAATGAAAAATTATGATTTTCATTCACACATTCTTAGTTTTGCTAACGACAATACCTTTTATTTAAATATTAATTTAATTTTGGATTGGGGCACCAAAAATTTTGTCCACATTAACGCATTCAAAACACGATGTTTGCCGTCACGAAAAACTTAAACAATACTCAACCTTTACTTAAAAAGATATCATATTTTTAAAATATTTTTTAACTTCTTTAGACGATTGTTTTTTTAATAATTTTTGTATTAATTTATTTACTGGACCTTGACGATAAAATCAATATCTCGGCAACATCGCCACGCTTTCGGCGGGACAGCAGCCTCGTAAAGGCCCTAACCTCAAGCAGACGCTGTGACGTTGCCACATTTCCGACTCTAGGGTGGTCGGGGGCGGTGGGCCGCCATAGGGTTTGTTTTGGTTAGCTGTTAGGGTTTTAGGGCAGGCTTAAAGGTTATAAGAATGTGGAGAAGTGTGTTTAAATAGAGCCCTTTAGAAGGCTTTTTAGATGGAGAGATAACGGCTTTTGGGGCCTTTTTTGGTGTCTCCTAGAGCTACTATTGATTTATAAAAAATATCTTTTTTAATTATTTATTTTATTGCTAACAAATAAATGTTATTAGGAATGTTGTTTCTACACTTATAACTGGATTAATTAACTTTCTATTGCTTTTAACAGAGAAAAAAATATTTTTTCATAGAGAATTAATTTAAAAGAAAACATACTGAAATGAATTCACAGTTACTTAAGAATAATCTTGACCTTCCTTTTACTTTTAGTGAAAGAAAATACTCAGGAATCTTAATGAAAACCATCCTATCTAGCCAAGTATGTTTTTTATAGGCAATAATTTCGAGAGAATGTGCATATGGCTCTGTTTACACCGTCAACAGTGTGCCTGAAATGGTTCTTAGTAAATCTATTCAGTGATTTTGTTGTCAAATGCTATTGAAGTAAAGATATTCCAAAAATAGGAATTTTACAATATATGTCAAAACTAGAGAGTTGTTTTTTATGAATGAAGGCAAATATTTCGAAAATATGAAGTTACACATCCTGGCTTGACACTAATGGTAAAAACTATTATAAACTTAGTATTTTTGTGTCTTTAAGCAGCCAGAGAGAGAGATTTCCTTAAGCTTGTTTGGTGGCTATTTTAAAGTACCTAGTTTTCATATTTTTTTTAAACATGAATACATTCATAACTTTGGTTTTATATTTATTTTACAGGTTTACCTATATGGTGATTTTTTTCAGGTTAATAACCTTTGAAAGCATACGTTTTAAACATAGATTAGGAATTTGCTAAAAAACTAATTTACATAAACTAAAAATATAGTTTAAAAACTGCAACAAACATAACATTTTACTAACCAAATTTCGGCTTTGGAATTTCGCCTTCTGGGATCTCCTCCCCGTGCTGCAAAGTGAGCAAATCCTTCAACCACACTTTCAACTCCTCCTCATTATCGAAAACGATGCAAAAACAATCGTCTTTCGTATACAAGGCAATGATATTTTTGTGCTTGGTATCTTGTCTTTTATTTATATTAAAACAAGTCTTTAAAGGAATGCATCTCTTGGGCGGTACTCCGGAACGAAACTTTTTTTCCGAATCGTAGTACTCCAAGCGCGCCAAAGTGTCCGGAGTCTCGGCGCGAAGTACGAAGTACTTTTTCCGGGCAGTTTTCATTTTTTTTAAAGTTCCCGAACGGATGATATCGCCCGTCGATTGTGTGGGGCCTTCGTGGGACCCCGAGCTTCTCACTGACATGTTGCCGGGGTTGATTTTTCACATTTAATCAGTACTTCTAAACGCAAAACACTGATGGCAGCGTTAAAAAACACTGTCC
The DNA here is from genome assembly GCA_019359885.1 of Listronotus oregonensis. Taxonomy (NCBI): domain Eukaryota; kingdom Metazoa; phylum Arthropoda; class Insecta; order Coleoptera; family Curculionidae; genus Listronotus; species Listronotus oregonensis. The sequence continues at coordinate 15,810 of JAHBCN010016340.1, forward strand.
ACACTTAAAAGTACGTTTTAAAATACAAATTACACTAAAATTCTTCGGAAAGAACACGACACAATTCACTAAAAAACACAAATTTTCTTGATGCGCAAAAATGTCAAGATTCAAGGCATATTTCTACAAATTTAATTTGTCTTTTCGAGGATAAAATGTCATTAAACGTCACTTTTCAGTGAAGATTTTGGTAAATCTCGAATCTGGCAAAAAATACGAGCTATTGTCGCAATTGTTGAATAAACATTGGAAATACTATGCAACAATACGCGGCACGATGTCGACTGTCGATTGCTGGAAGACAAGTTCGCGCTTCAAAGTTCGCGTGTTGTGGCCGTATTCCTATTCATCCATTCTCGCAGGACCGAACTAGCGAGATTTTGGAGGCAAAATTTGGTCACAGGAAAAACATATTTTAAGCCTAGTTATAAAGAAAATTTATGTAGGTAATCTGGTTTGAAAATTTCTTTTTTAAAATTTCCTAATGACATATTAACATCATTTTTTATGACACCAAAATAATTTTCCTTTGGTTAATTTTCTATACTTGTCTGCGTCTGCTTTTGGATGTCAATAGCCCCAAATATACATCACCGCAAAGTGGAACGTTCAGGGCTTCTACAGATGTACTATAAAGAGCTACAGAAGAGAATTACATCGAGTTGCTTATTGGAGGGTGCAAGGAAAGAAATTATTTTGTTTAATTCGTCAAAGGGGGACTAGCTCGAGAAAATAAATATTGCAGTGGGAAGTACTACTGTTGCTATACTAGCTGATAAGTAAAATAAATAAAAAACTGTAAATCTTAATCAGGAATAAAACACTTTACATATACTTTAAAAATTGGAAGAGTTCTGTTCCAAACATACTAAAGAAAAATTCGGTAGATACAATCGCTTTTATATATATTTTTTAATAATATATATGTAAAATAAGGCCAGTAAGTCCAATTTTTATTTAAAACATTATAAAAAAAATGGAAATAAAAACAAAAATTAGATTTTTAAACGTCTTTATCCCAAAATCCTTGAAAATGATATACACCTTAATATATTTATTAAGTTTTTTTCCTAACACCCTCTTCAGCCCACTTTTTATCAATTATAAAGTTGTTTTTTAAAATCTGTTTTTGTCCTTAATTTATTTTAATTGGTGCAGTAGGTAGGATACAAGGGGTAATTTTTCGGTAAAAGTGACGTCATTGGGACGACTATATCGTAAACAGTAGTTAGTATAATTCATATGAACACGCAAAAAATAATTTCCTAACTTATTGTGTCTGTTCAGCTAAAAAATTTGCAGAATCCATCTAAGGGCCCCCACAGACCTCGTTCTTTTTAAGCAGTTTGAATCGTGGCGGTTAAAAGCGTCGATTAACATTGCCAGTTTGTGGGCGAAAACCGAACATAACACCGTCGGTGAAAATTTCGGGCCGCGCTTGAAATCTTAATCGTCGATTCCTCCGTCTTTATTTAACAACGAAGTGTGTGGTGTAACGTGTTTAATCGTCATTCTTGTAACAAATAAACACTCTTTATTTACATTTTTCGGTGAACGACTGCAGCTTTCGGCGATTAAAATGGTTTAAAATTAAATTAAGTGTGGGGAAATAAGTGTTTTAATCGTCCGACTGAGCAGTCTTAATCGTCCTTTTAGAAAGTGTGTTATTTGCAAAATTAGGACACGCATCGATTATTTTTGTAAACCCCAACTTAGCTTGCTAATAATTGTAAAAACAGTAGTTATAATTAGGTAGGTAGAAATAATAGCAAAAAAATGTTATGCTTTGTTAGTTTTCCTTGAAATTTTAAATACAAAAAATGAGTAAAATGTATTACTGGGTATAAAAGAGCACTTTGTTTTCATCCAGTAAGATAATTTTGAATATGGATCAAATTAAAAAAAACCTTTAAAAACAACTAAACTAGATGATCAAATTAAACACCGTGGGCTGCTTGACCGTGGACAAGATGATGAATAAATTCTTTTTAAACATTTTTAATAACTTTAGAAGGTATAGGTAAATTGTTTTTTGAGACCAATTTTATCTTTATATATTTCTCTGGTTTTTAACCTAGATTTTCTTTCTCAAGTATCTTAAGAAAAGAAAAAATAATTCAGGGGTTTAAATCTGGACCTATTGACATGGCAGTTAAGGAAAAAGGTAGCTTCGTCAGAAAAAATTATGCTCTCAATAAATTTTATTAAGCAATATATAGTTGGATCATTTTTAAAAGGAAAGTGCCCTTTGAAAAGAAAAAAAAAAAACACAAAAAGTAGCAAAAAGGTTTAATTTTTATTGTCGGTGGCATTTGCTTTTTTTATGGTCTATTATTACAGACACGTGCGGGAAGCGGCACATTATAAAAAGCAAAGGCAGCTGCACTTCAAAACTAAATCTTTTTTTCTACTTTTTTGTTTTTTTTTTTTTAAAAGGGGGCCCAATTTTTTTATTTTAAAAAATGATTCCCATAACTACTTTGTTTTGATTTCGATCCTATCCCAAATTCAATCATGGTAGAATGTCATTTCTTCTTTTCCTAATTTATCCATTTGTTAAAAAATAACACAATTTTTTTCCCGATTAACACTTTAAATATATACGCCGCTTTGACAAAGATCAGAATTAAAATCTTCAAATAATCTTAAAGTTTAGTTTTAAATCACGGTAAGTTTTTTTTCGGAGTAAATTTTATTTAAAAGGCCTTAAAAATTTTTTTTTAAAAATTTTTTTTCTAGTAAAATCTTTTTATTTATTTTTTTCTTAATGTTTATTGAAAATAGAACATTTTGAAAAAAAAAATAATATTCATTTTTCAATCTTTTATTATATGTTTTAAAAATTTGCAAAATTTACCAATTATTGTTTTTTTTAATTATCAAATATTTTTATTCTAAAAGTTCATTAAAAATAGAATTAATAAAATAATCAAAAAACGTCAATTTTTATTTTTTTTTTTTAAATACTAATGTTGAGATTTTTGCAATTTGTTTTTTTTTTAACTATTTGTCTTTACACGTACAAATCACTAGAAATTGCTAAACTTAAATGCATGCATTTTATTGACGAAAAACTTGAAAAATCTCCACTTTTTAATTTTGAAATAAAACACCGATTTTTTTAATTTTTTTAAAAGATTCGTAAAAGCGCCGTAAAGCAGAACAAAATTAAAAAAAAATGTCAATATCTCTATTTTTTGATTTTTTATAGCTAAAAATAGGTGCAGTTGCGATTCTAAACGATTCCCTAAATCACTGACAGCTGACAAAAATCAAAATTTATTGTCAATGTAACTCTACGATTTAAACATCAAATTAATTATTTTTTAGGAATTTCTTTGTCATTTATAGTAATTTAAAATTGGAAAAGCGTGTCTTTTCTATTTTTTTTTATTGTCTAACCCAGCGTTTCTCAACCTTTTTTGGCCCGCGGACCAGTAAAATTTGTCAAAAAAATTTGCGGACCAGTAATATTTTTTAAATTAAAATTTAGTTATTATTGTTTTGTTTTGTACACCAAAGAACTTCGCGAACCATGGTGTGTCCGCCGGACCAGTTTACTGGTCTAACCCATATTCAAAATTATCTAATTGGATGAAAAAAAAAGTGCTTTTTTAACTCGTAATAAAAAAAACTTGGGTATTAATTAAAAAAAAAAAATACCTCCTACAGAAACCACCCCGAATATTTACGCTCGAGATACCCCCGGGTCACGAGTTTTGACAGTTTGCAATGAAACATCCTTTATTATACAGAGGCTCGGCGCGTTATTTAAAAAAAGGGTTTTTTAAATAAGCATTTAATGTAAAAAAAACAAATCATGTTTTTTTTTTTTTAAAAGCTCCGGTTTTCGTCTGATATATAATTGGGGGAAAAAAAAAACCCTTCAAACCCGAACTAACCATACCCCACTAGAACTTAGGGCTTTTAAATTATCCCTA
>JAHBCN010016341.1:0-19679 GCA_019359885.1 Listronotus oregonensis
GGCTTTTTTAAGTGTCAGCCGGAATATGCCTAATTGGTGATTGAAATTTATAAAGCTATTTCTCTTACTTTTTTAATAAGGGATAAGCAAATCTAATAATTAAAAAAAAACACCAAGCTGTCTTTTGCATGATTGTTATTTATTTACCCATATAAGAAAATCCTTAATAAATATCCAGCGCAATTTTTTTTTTTTATGAAATCCAATTTTAGTATTTTTAAAGCATATCAAGTTTTACATAATTGCAATTAATAGTGGACTTTAATATTAAATACCTATTTGCTTAGTTTTAGGGCACTCAAACTGGACTTTTTTTTTGCAGGCGCCATGTCTTTACCTGATCAACCCACTGATGTGCAACAGGGGACTTGCTTGAGTCTTAAACAAATTTCCAAATTACCAGTTGTGGAACAAACTATTCAAACGGCACAAAATATTTATGGAAAGTTAAGGTAAGACTTTATACTTACGAATTTAATATGCAATGTATTGAAACTTGGTGATCATGTACTGGGATATCAAAAACTTATATCAGGGATGGTTATAAAGGGAAAATTTTAGACAATTTTGATTTTAACTAGCTACACTTGCAGCGGTTTTAGTCCAGAAAACGAACCATTTTGCCTTTAATTTTTTTTCAAACTGCATAGAATGACTAGAAATTTTGACAGTAGATAGGAAATAGTCCAAGGATCAAAATTATATCATGCCGAAGGGCGCCCTATTTTGGGGGTGGTTGCCAAACCATCTAGAGGGTGAAATTTTTTTATTTTGACAACAAAAATCGATAGAAAAATGATTTCTTAGCAAAATGTTCCAGCATTTATTTTTGTAAAATGCATACTTATCGAATATTCGCGATCGAAAGTCGGGGTTTTTCGTCGATAAAAATCAACGTTTAATCGCTTTTTGCAAATAACTTAATAAGTATGTATTTTATCAAAAAAAAAAAACTGTAAATACCTAAATTGTACCTTTTAAAACAAATCAAATTGTTTTGTTGTGTTTGTTAGAAACCAATACAAACCAAGTTGTGGTTTTGTTAAAGGCAAAGAATATTATGTTCATAGACATCTGTTATTTATTGTCAAACACAAAATTTCAGAGTTTCAAAGGCAAATAATGCAAAATCTACGTATTTTTCGAGAAAACTATATTAACTTTTTTAAAGCATGTTCAAACACGTTTTTAAAAAAGGATATATCATAAAAATTAGGTAAGTTATCATTAAAATAAGGTTCTAACCTTATAATTTTGATGTTTGAGTGCAAAAATCTTCGAAAACAACCCCTAACTACCACCTAATTAAAATCAGTCGTAGCCCTTTTTCAGTTTTCTTTATTTATATATTATAAATACATTCTAAAATTGTAACCGATTTTAATTGATTAATTTAAAAAAATGGAGCTGCAAGTAAAATTCAAATTTCAAATTTTAATAAAAATGATTTCTTTAAAATAACTCAAATACTAAGGGAGATACGTAAAATTATCAATATCAAATTCTAGCTTTTCCAATAACAAACATTTTGCTTTTTTAAATTTACGTGAGAAATTAAGTAGATATATACGTTTAAAACGCGTGTGTATAGACGAGCACTACCTTGTTTCAGCCTTTAAAAAAGTAAGGGCTTTAAACAGTTGTTATATATAGGACCTTATAGCTCTTGAAAAACAGCAACATGGTTTTTAAAAAATTTTATCACAAAAACTGAAGGTGTTATGCTAAAAAAAATTTTTGAAGCATTTTAAAAGCGAATCGATGCATTTTAAAAAATCCGCGGTTTTGTACTATTTTGGCATTGTAATATTGTAAGGGTGAATTTTAAGAATTAAAAATTACCAAATTAATACTTTTGAGCTGTCAGATTTTTAATTACAACTCTGTGACAAAATGTTAATTTTTCTGGGGTACTTTTTTTTAATAAATCATAATAAGGGTTGATTTTCAAGGGTTAAAAATGTTAAATAATGTTTTTAAAAATTAAATACTTATTTTTCAATTTATATGGCCCAATATTATGTGACTTAAGCTCTAATATAAGTTTTGCAAAGGTGTTTTCACCTCTAAAAAATAAAAAGCGACCTTCAGCATAATGAGGATTTTAAAAAGGAGGCTAAGTAAAGCTCAATCCCAAATTTTCATGAAAAACACTGTGATATATTAATTTTTTAGATTAAATATATATTTTTTTAAATCATAATAGGGGTTGATTTTAAAGGGCTGAAATACTTTAAATATTATTTTAAAGAAACAAAATACTACTTTTTAACTTAGCAAGTCAAATTTTACCATCTTAAGCTTTAATGTATAAGTTTTATAGGTTTTAGCAATAAAGGTAGTTTTCAATTCCCTAAAAAATCAAGAGCGTCCATCTGCATAATATAGATTTTAAAGAGAAGGATAAGTTGCTTAATCCTAAATTTTCATGCAAATCTATGCATTTTTACTTTTGTTCTTACTACTTATTTAAGAATGGCAAATGTATACACTTGTAAAATATATCTTTCTCCATTTGTAAATATTTTTAGGATTACAACAGCGTTACCAACTGGACTCTACAGACAGCAGAGGATACAGCTTATAAAGCTGTCGAAGTCGCTAAACCTTACGCCACACCGGTAATTAAAATTTCTGAAGGACCAATTAAAAAGTTGATGATGTTATATTACCGGATTGACTACGTCGAAACAAAATTGCCAGCAGTAAAATTGCCACCTAAAGAAGTAAGTTTTTTCAATTAAATATGTTAACAATCATCGCTTCTCAAACTAATATGTGTAAAGGAGGATAAATAATTTGAAATCAAAATTATTAACTAAAAATAAATGTTTTATTGAACAAGTTTACTTTAAAAGTTTTTTTAATTGTTATAATTTGTAAGAGTGATAACACTGGTAAAATTAAAACAAAATGTTTTTACAGGCTTAACAATTTTTAAAATTAAAAAGATACAAAAAAATAAACAGAAAAATTAAACTTCACTTATAATATATTACTATTACAATAAATACAGTAAAAAAGTTTATCATAATAATTAATAGATTACTTAGCATCTTGCTTTCTCATCCCATCATCCTAAATAACCGCTTCTTACGCAGCTGCTTCTACAGATCTACAACACCACCAAGGACTACGTCAGTAGTCATGTAGCTCCAGCAGTGGAAACAGCCAAGTCCTACGCCGAACCAGCCTACCAGACTGCAAAGGAATATGCAGGGCCAGCCGTCCAAACAGCTAAAGATGTGTTGGAACCTGCAGTTGAAAAGACACCAGCGTTGTAGAACCCATGTAGAACCCATTGTAGAAAATGTTAAGCATAAGGTATGTAAAGCTTGACAAACTTAAATTTGTATTTAGCCTCTGTATCCATATATTTCCTGCATTTATCAGAATAAACTGCTGACTATATTCAACTGCAACTGGATATTTTTAGGAAATTTTAAATCGTATTACTTTTAAAACAAAAAAATATTAATAAAACAAAAACAAAAACGCTGTTTTCACCGTTTTGTAAGAAAACTTTTTGGAGCAAGATAGCTATTTTAATTATTTTAAAGTTTTTGCTGTTTTTTCTACATTGTAAAAAAGAGTCCTTTAATAGTCAGTTAAAATGCTATTTTAAAAAATTTAATAACAAGTCAGTAGCACCGCAAAAATCATTAAATTTAATTTCGGTTAGTAAAATAAACCCATTAAAAAATAATCATTTTTACGCCATTGATAACGTTTTTCGAAAACTAAAAAATGTTTTAAATTAAATGTCAATATTTTCATTTGTATAAAAAATGGGAATCTTAAATACAGACTATGTATAGTATCAAAACCTTAGCAAAAGCGGAAACGAAAGGGGAAAGAATGGAAAGGAATTTGAAGTCTAAAGGCGGAGAAAATTTATTCATAAAAATAAATATTAAATGAAAATATAAAATATATTTTATAAATATTTTTTACTAAAAATATTTATTTTATATATTTATTTTATTAAACATTGTACAGATGTTTAAAACAAGTTGCACTATTTCGGCCCCTCTTACTATAAAAGATAAGTTTTAAATTAATTTTCTAGTATGTGACTATGAGGCTATGAGATATAAAATTTAAAAACAGCAACTTTAAGACAGTGATATTAATCAAGACATATTGTTCAGTTTTGGCACCGATTAATGTAATGTTGGCTATTTATGCCTCTACACGAAGTTAGTGTTTTGGACGTTAAGATAATTTAAAGTCACCTTTTAAAATTTGGCAATTAACTAAGCAAAAACGATTTAAAAAATAACAAAGTTATTATCCAATTTCTACTATATCAAAAATAAAGTTAAATAGAAGGTCGGTTAAGTTAAAAAATATATAATAAAAAGGTGTAACAGTGCTTCATTTATAGATTATAGATTTTAAAATCCATCGCATCGATTGCAAACAAAATGTAAAGGGTTTATACACAAAAGGGTGCGGGGTAGCTCTATCCCGAGAACTATAGGAGTACTTTTTAAAATGTAAGTCAGTATTCACCCAAGTTTAGTCTATGTTTACAATATTTTTACCTTATTTACGAAATTTCGTTTCTTTATTAATGTCTATACCTCCTCTGAAGTACACTTTACTTTTCTAACAACATTTTTCGATGATTCCGACACTTTCCATAAAATCATTTTTTTAGACTTTCGCAATGTTTTGCGCTAAAGAGAAATTCGGAACTTTTTAAATTTTTGTAAAGTTTTTGAATTGGTATTATTCCACTTTAAATAAAGTCTCTTGGATAGACAATCAAACCCTTCCAGATCTTTAGTCACTAATTTTATGTTATGATTTTTCTCTGGCGAAGATAGTCGAGTTGATGGATTGCTTTGCATCCTATCGTGGTCCTCTTTCCTAATTCTTTTTGTAGTGATCTCTGCAATACCAGCATACATTGCAGCTCGGCCCGTGTCATTTTTTAATGGCAGTTTAAAACAGTTGTTTCGTGCCTTCTTATCGCAAATTCCTATTATATTAGCAACTACCTCTGTAGCCTAACTATAAAAAACTTATTAAAATTAATCACAAACTACCAGTTATTATTAACCATTTTTCTAATTTTGTATGAAATATTGGCGGATGTAATTTATTTATGTTGCTGAAATGTAGCCTTCTTTGTTTCACCTTAAAATTCGCCACAGTTGTTAAAAATCACTATTTTGTTTAGATTTTACCATTTCATCCCATCAACTGCCTCGATTTATAGTGAATTTTCCATCATATATCAAATGGCTTAAAATCGACGTTTTATCTAATTGCTTGTCTTTATATTGATAAAACCTAATAAAGTTGGTAAGGAATGTAATTTTCCTAATATACAAATAATACCCAATACTTACTATATTTACAGGATCCGCTTAAACCGAATTAATAAAAGTGGTTTATTATAAATCAGTTCAATAAAACGACTTTTTTTAAACTAGTTTATAAGGGTTGAAAGAACTAAGTAGAAAACGGCTTTAGATACCTCCTAAAAATTTAATATAGGAGAGTAAAAGTCATTTCGCTTTATCTTTAATTGCTGTTGCTTAGTAAATCGTAAAATGTAAAAAAAAATGAATTTTATTTTCTAACATTTTATAAACTATAATAAATTATAAGATGTTCGACCTTTCGACTTCGAAAGTAAGTTCTTGTGAAGCTATCTCATTCTTCCAGTGGTATCACTTGGTACCATCAGATAGTTTTTAAAAAGTTAAGATAGGAAAGTGAAATCCGTTTTTTTATTTCAAGCCGTTTTTGCTCAGCAAGCAGTCATAGTGACTAAAATGTTGATTTTTAACTGTCATTATCTCGAAAAATGTTAAATATTAATAGCGTATTTTACACAATGCTTAGAATTGGCTATATAATTCTGAAATCGAAAAATATATAGGATGCTTCCTTTAAAAAAAATATTTTAAAATCGTAGCGCATTTTTAAGACACCCTATTTATTTAAAATTATTTTTATAAGATGCATACCATTTACTTGTACAAATTTTGTATAAAAAGTTTTTTGATTAAGTCGATAGTTGAGGATATATCATCACTAAATGGACATCCGGTAATTGGACGGTAGTTATAATTAAGAAACACGGAAGTTTGTGTTAATAGGTATATTATTTTAACCTAATTTAATAATTATGTAGGTGTATATGATTATATTAATAATCACTATATAACAATCAAGCCCTGAAACGCCGCTAATGTCCGCTGAAATCCCAATAAAAAATATTAAATCGACTCAACATCAGCCCAGCAAGTAAAAAAAATTACAGACGGCCAAATAAAATTACATATTTGCGCAAGCCATCTTTATATAAAAAGTAAGCTGAATTAAGTTAAAGAAAAATTAATAAAAGAACTATAAAATATATTAGTTTTTATGCTAAAGGACATATAAAACACAAAGATTAGACCTATATTTAAAAAAGAAAGCATCAAAGTGCTTAAAACTCAAATGATAAATTAAAGGTATGCACAATTTGGCAACAACCTTTTGTTTTTTTTGAAACAAATTTCGCATTCTTTAAATTCCTTTACCCTATCTTCCTATCGTGGTCCAACTATAGCTTTCACAGAAACTTGAAGAAGTGGTTATTTAACGAAATAAGATTAATAATTTTTGCGGCGCAACTGGCGCGTTATTAAATTTTTCCAAAGAGAAAAATACTATTAATAGGATACTTAAAAACATTTGAAATCATCTAAAAAAATTAATCGCTGCCATAAACCGTTACATACAGAAAGGACAGCAGTATGGTTTAAAAGCGCAAAAAACAAAAAAAATCCGATTTAGTCCTACTTTTTAATAATTGGGCCATTTAGAAGTTTATTGTTAAAATTAACAAAAAGCCTTTTAATAATTTCTGTGCAGGTTGATGAGTTCCTTCACAAAAACCAAGAAGCACCAGAAAGTCAACAACAAGAAAATCAACAAAGCGAACAACAAAAACAGAATGAGGCTTCTCCTGGAAAGTAAGTTGTTAATAGTTTAGTAAATGTTAAAAATACTTAAAACTATGTTTCTTATAGAGGTAAAGGTAAATACCGCTCTTTTTAGATAATGTACGGGAAATATCACATCAACTTTTTATCACATCTATTCTTAAGGGCTGTAGTTAAGCCATAAAAAAAAATATTATTCGTTTAATGACATAAAATATTATGGTAAATTTTTAATTATTATTGGGTCCCTTGCCAGATAAAACTACTCTGGTCTAAGTCTCAGGGTACGAACAATCGATTTGCCAATGGATTTACCATAAAAATAATTCTAAAAAACCTAAAAAAATACTTTTAAGATTAAACATTTCTAAGGACCGGAATGGAATGTAATTCGCTCCTATAGATCATACAACCAGAAGACTGGTTGGAAGCACTAATTATATTGACGGTGTTGATAAATATAGGTGTCTCAAAAATGAAGCTTTTATTGTCAAGTAAGTTTGTTTTTAATGGAACACTCTATATATTTTGCCAAATATTTTATTCTACATCAAAAATGTATAATACACTACACATTAATTATAGCTGGCTTTTGAGATAATAACTTATGATGATGATTAATTTTTAGTAATAAAATAAATAAATAAAATTATAATTTAAGTAAAAACTTGGGTATCAAGTTGTATATATGTCGCACTCACATGTCGTAATTGTCAATTTCATGAACTGAATGTCCAGTTCCTGAAGTGGAACCAGATAGTGTAATAAGTTTTTATTTTACCATCTGGACAATATTTTTGTCCAGTTCATAAAATGGATATACCATTTTTTCACTTAGTGAAACGGGACGGTATTACAGCTTCTGGACACAAAAATTATCCAGTTCCTGTACTGTATATTTGGCATTTATTTATTTACTGTAATACAATGCAATGACCCAACATTTTTGGTTAGTTGTGGTTAATTTTTTCGTGTAATGTTGATCAAAAAGCGTCTAAAAATTATCTTTGATATTAAACATTTTTGCTTTAGTAGTTTAATATAATGTTCATGCCATTCAAAACACCGACGACTGATTGTTTCACTAAGTGAACAAATACTAAATATACTATATATATAGTCCAGATGGTGTAATATAGTATTGCTTCTCTAAGTGGAAAAATTACATATCCATTTCATGAACTGGACATAAAAATTGTCCAGATAGTGAAATAAAATATTATTACACTATCTGGTTTTACTTCACGAACTAGACATCCAGTTCACGAGATGGACAACGACGTCAAGTGGGTGAGACATATACATATATCAGTAATAAATTATGTTGTTTGTATCTTTAATAATATTTTTGTTTTTTTTTTCAGAGAGTAGTAACAAGCGACAGCCAAATGTATGATACCAAATCATGAAATTTTATCATACCAATAACTTCTGCATATTAATTTATTTATACTACATAAGTTTTGTTGTATTATTTTATTTTATATTATTTTTCTACTTTTAATTGTTAATAGGGTTTAACATATAAATTCAATATATGTAAAAACATACCAAAATGTGCCAGCCAAAAATGTAATAGGATTATTGTTTAAGTATTTTAGAAACGTAGTTTTTATTACTTTATTTCTCTAAGATTTGTATTTAGTGCTGCATTCGCCATGTTATTAAGTATTTTTATGAATTTTTAAACTATCCAAAACATTTTTTACTTAAAAAATAAAAAATGTTTGGGTCCAAGATGGTATCATTAGCTTGAATTTTGGAAATTCGAAGAGTAACGAAATTATGATTGACAAAATAAAATGGTGAATGTGGAATTGGCTACTTATCATAAATTATCTTTATTATAAGACTTAAATTTAGGCATAGTGTAATAATTTAGAAACTTTATGTAAGACTGTTTAGTTTTGTTTAAGTAGTGTTATATTGTTTAGTGTTTTTTGCAGATACTTGAAATTATATATAGACATTTTATGTAGAGGTGGTAATTTGGATGTTCATCACCTTTACCTACTTTTATAATAATTAGAATAAAATTTTATATATTTTAATTTGTTTTGTTTTTTTATTTTCATGTATGCAAAATATAAAGTGTCTTTAAAAAATGAAAAAGATATGTAACTTAACTCAATACTGAAAACACACTGCTAGGTAAAATTATGTGAGAAGACGGCTAAATTTTCCTATCTGTAAAGAAAATGTAAATCAAAGTCAAGTTTATCAAATAATATTTTGTATAATACACTAACTCAACCAACAAAAACGAAATCCAGAGTAGGTACGAAACAAATTAAGATTTTTTTTTAAATCAGAAATCAGTGCCAGCAAAGCTATCGTTTGTCTTTTTTAAGTTTTATATTTAATGGCTTTGCGGGCACAATAATTGTATCTACAATGCATCAGCGACTGACGAGCTGATTTCTATTTTGACAGACAATTAGGAGATGCAGTCGTTATCATATCCACTGCAGTTGTGGTAGTCCTATCTCCCTCTCTTATTGATTTATTACTTCGGGACCCGCAAACCTTGGTAAAATGACCCGTTTTTCCACACGAAAAGCAATTAAAATTCTTTGCTGGACATTTAACTCGGAAATCTCTACTTTTTTCACAAAAATGACATTTTCAAACCGAAGTGGTCACAGTGTTGTCAACTTCAGTTGGTATCCAAGTTGGCGAATCTGAATAAACATTTCTTGAAATTGCGTCATTTGAGAATTAAAGGGTTTCTTATAAGACTTTGATTGATGTTGAGACATTTCTAAAGTCGTTGCAAAGTACCAGGCTCTTGCTATAATTTTGTAATTTAGGCAAATGTTGGGTCGCACGTGTAGCTTTATGCGTTAAAATGAGTTAAAAAGATAATTATAATAAATTTATTTACAGTTTATAACAAGCAGATTGTTAAAAGGCGTAAAAGATATTTTTTTTACATCCAATTCCATCAGATTCTTATACCTAGTAACATTTTCTGAGTTGTATTAAAATTAAATGAACTGTTAAATGAGTCGCTCAGAAGCGGAGTGGCCCAACTGATTTTTTCCATAATTCATGTAACAGCGTAATTAGTAGCATTTCATCCTATCTTTCATTTTATAGTGGCCCAACTAACTTTTCTCTGTTCACTAGCAGATGGCGCAGGTCGTATAAATATTTTACGTCATGTTGTTATGAAAAAGTGGCCTAAGTGACAGTTATCTTAAAACTTTAATTTTTCACTTGTGCCACTCTGCTTCTGAGCGACTTAAATATCAAGAGTAAATTCACTATTTTCTTAGCATATTACCTTACCGGTAAATTAAAATGATGGTAAATGTAACTTTTTAAAAAGTATGTAAGGGCTATTAGACCGAGCGCTCGCGGCAGAAAAAAGACCGATTTTTTACAGGCTGCCTTTGATACGGGTGATATTTATAGCCACAAGCTATAGATAGATGCACCTATTAAATTCCGCAACGTGTTACTATAAACATTAACTTTAATTAGCAAAAAAAAAGAAGCTTCTTAAATCAATTTTTTACAGTCTGCCAATTGTTGAAGCATAAGGCTAGATTGCCAAATCCACAAAAAAGTTGCAGGCAGACGGTTTTCTCCAGTACAAGAGTAAAGGATACTAATGCTAGTTCGCAAAAAAATCGTGCAACTAAAACCACTTTTTTACAGTCTGCCAAGCACAATTTAGACTAATGTGTGCATGAGATTGACGAATTTTCACAAGGCAGACTGTTTCCCGATTTTTAAAAATTTATACGTAAAAGTTATTTAACACATTTGTCACAGTATTTCAGAACAATTTTTTACAGTGTAAAAGTTATTTAAATATAAACTTAACAGTTCACAATATTAAATAAAACAAATGGCAGCCTAATACGATGTATACATATAACTGCAAAACTATTTTTAATTTGCAAAAAAAAGTAATGACTTTTAACGATTTTTTACAGTCTGCCATTGTATCCCAACAATGTTTAGTTAGTAAATAAACAAACTATTGAATGGCAGACAATTTATGATGGCTAGCGTTAATTGAAACTTTGAATATTATAAAATCGCGCGGTAGGCAGGTAACGTAAGGCACTACGATGTTCTTTGCATGCATCATGATGCACATAACCCTACCTGACCCCGGTCAATCTTTCATCACCTGACCATGGCGTCCTAACGCCACTTGACCCCGGTCAATCCCGGCTTTTTCTGTGTAATTACAATTTACGCATAATAGTTTTAGAATAAAATACGGACTTTTTCTGAGTAATTACAATTCACGCACATTACGTAATTGGGATTCTGGAAGTTTATTTCTTAACATCAATTTTTTTCAAAATTAATTTTTAACAAATTATTTTTATATAACATCTAAAAACGAAGTAATTGTTTTGTGTGTAAAATATTCATGAATTTACACACAAAAAAGCTTCAAGTTTACCCAATAATTCTGCAAATATTCCCCTACACATTTAATGTAAAAAATGTTTAATAATAATAAAAATGTAAATTTTAAGAAAAAAATTAATTCAATGAATATGTATAAAGATACCTAAATAAATATTTAAATTTATTTGAGAAGTATTTTAAAGATTATTAAATTAAAAAAAAGAAAGGTATAGGGTAGAATCAAACCCGGAACCTCCAGGTTGGAAGTCTCAAACGCTACCGCTGAGCCACATGGCTATATAACATATTGTATAATCCGACCTTGATCGCGTCGACTTGGGACAGGTTTCTGCTGTCTGTTTTTACAAAATAGTTGTTCATGGTAAAAGTACTTGACAGAGTTTGTAAAATATTGCAAATAAATCACACAAAAACAATGGATAATATAGGAAAATCTTATTAAAACAGTTTCGAAAGCTAATATATCACAAGTAGGCGCAAGTAGGTAAACAAGCAGGGGACGTCGTTATAAACTTGACCAATCGGGAGCGTTTTGTGTTATGTGACAAACGTTTAAAAAATACACTTTTATGTACGGATTTTTAAATAAATAAATTATTATTTTCAACTTACGTTAATAAATAACCATTTTTAAACTCTTAATTTATACTGATAACAGTAATTGACACTTTATTTTTCACATTGTCAAATAGCCTATTTTAGCAGTAGAGCGTCTATCCTTGAGCGTCATCCCGAGCAACATGGCGGAACAGGAAGAAAATATACACTAGTACCTTTACAAATCGTCTGCCATTCAATAGTTTGTTTATTTATTACCTAAATATTGTTTGAAAACAATGGCAGACTGTAAAAAATTGTTAACCATTATAAGTTTTTTTTTACAAGTTTAACTGCGTCTGCCTACATTTTAAACTTCGTGAATTAGTATGCTAATAATTTAATATGAAATATTTATTGTAAAAGTTGTTATTTGTTCAATAGGCAGACTGTAAAAAATTGTTCTGAAATACTGTGAAAAATTTGTTAATTAACTTTTATGCATCAATTTGTAAATATCGAGAAACAGTCTGCCTTGTGAAAATTCGTCAATCTCATGAACACATTAGTCTAAATTGTGCTTGGCAGACTGTAAAACAGTGTTTTTAGTCACACGATTTTTTTGCGAACTAGCATTAGTATGCTTTACTCTTGTACTCGAGAAAACCGTCTGCCTGCAACTTTTTTGTGGATTTGGCAATCTAGCCTTATGCTTCAACAATTGGCAGACTGTAAAAAGTTGATTTAAGAATCTTCTTTTTTTTGCTAATTAAAGTTAATGTTTATATATGAAGTAACACGTTGCGGAACTTAATAGGTGCATCTATCTATAACTTGTGGCTATAAATATCACTCGTATGAAAGGCAGCCTGTAAAAAATCGGTCTCTTTTTTCTGCCGTGAGCGCTCGGTCTATATTTGATAAAAGCCTTTTTATACGAGGCATTTTTAAAGAAAATTGCGACAATTTATGTTAAACAGATGTATAGCACTTGCTTTTTTGGTATCTAGTTCATTCATTACACAAAAAAAGAATTAGCCACGAGTACCTATAAGATGTTTTAACATTTTAAACATTTTTTGGTGTAAAATTTTTCTTACTGTACTTTTTAAAAACATGTTTCCAGACCAAGTATTATCTGTTTTTGGTAAAATGGACAGGATTATTTGTTTAGATGCATTTCTTACAAATTTATTTTTTTTAACCAAGTTGTCATGCTTAGCGCTGTTTTGCAAGTTCATTTCAAGTCAATGAATTTTTTTTTATTTGATTAAAATATTTATTTAGTTTTTTCGGACATCGCATCGCTTAGGTATTCGAGGGGTCCCCATGAGTTTGGAGACAAAATTCATGAAATAGAAATAGGCTTACCGTATTTTTAGATTTTTTCACTTATTCCATACCATATCAGAAGTAATAAAATTGTAACTAGATTTTATTTCATCTTTTTTCTAGTCCGCAATTTTTATTTTTTAGTTTTGAATTTGTTTTTCTTAAAATACAAAACTAATGAAGTAAAGTGCCCTAAGAGGGACTGAAATATATGTAAAATACAGGGTGTCTTGTTTAAAAAATATATATGGTCAGGATTATTTGGGCCACCTTGTATACCAAAAATATTTTCTTGATATAGACCCTTACGAACAGTAAACATTACCATATCAACGAAAATCCCAGTGACCCATATTAACAGGGGTGAAATATTTGGGCACATGTAAACTGAGGACCAAAATTTATATTTACCTAATATTTGGTACCAGAACAAGCATAGGTAAACTGAGAACTAACTCTTTTTAAAAGCAGTGGTAAACTGAGGACCAAAATTCAGATGCAATGCAGAATTTTCGCCTAAGCGGAAAAGTTTACTATTCCTACTTTTAGTGATTTACCACTTCTATAATATAACTGGGCAAAATAAAAAGCCGCTTTAACTAACCAAAACTAATTATGACCGACCAGAACTAAGAGTTTTTGAATTTGGCAAAATAAAAAGCCGCTTTAACTAACCAGAACTAACTATGACCGACCAGAACTAGGGGCTTTTAAATTTTTTCGGAATTATCCCTACGTAGAAGTTATAAAAAAAATTAAAATAATTTTTAATGGGGTATTTATTAGGTGCCGCAATAATTCCATTATTTTTACCTTCTTAAATTTGGTCCACCAGTCACACTATTAATCCCTGTTTCAAACGGTCGTCAATTTACATGTCAAAAAGAGATTAAGTCTTCAGTTTGCATAAATGCATACTCCGAAATATTTTTTGGAAACCACTGACTGTTTCTTGCAATTCTGTATAAATTGTTCCGACAAATAATTTTTATTTATTTCCTAAACTATGGGGACTTCCAATACTTAACATAATAAACAACATATGATTTAATCTTGTAATCTGAAGGTAAAATATTTTCATTAAAATACCATATTCATTTAAATACATTGACTGATATAGATAATGTTGGTTGGTTTAAATATTAAATACGTATTTTAAAATTATTTATGTTATGCGCCAGTAATAGAAAAAAGTGACTTGCCCAGCGATAAACTGATGAAGGGGAGGAATAGGACCCAGCAGAATTTAAAAAAGCTAAATTTACAAAATCTCTGGTTTAAATAACACTACTACCTTGGGTTTAACTTGTCTGTCCTGGATTAACTAACATTCAAAATATTGCAAAGAAACTAAAATA
The DNA here is from genome assembly GCA_019359885.1 of Listronotus oregonensis. Lineage (NCBI taxonomy): Eukaryota > Metazoa > Arthropoda > Insecta > Coleoptera > Curculionidae > Listronotus > Listronotus oregonensis. The sequence continues at coordinate 14,573 of JAHBCN010016341.1, forward strand.
CTTTATGACATACTTTTGGAAATTTAAATATCCGTTTATCAAACTCTTCCTTACCACCAGTACTTACAATTTTTAAAGAGATAAATGAATATTTTTTAACCAATTTTAGTATTGCCAATCATATTAGTGACGAAAAATTTCTTTATGGTATACTGTCAATTAACAAATTTTAGTACCTAGATACCTAAAAAATCGCAGATCAGAAATTATTCTCTTTGATAGGGCTGAAAAGTCAAGATGATAGATAGCTGACGCTGACGATGGTAGATTTCAAGGTTCAAATATTCCTTACGTACATAAACTACATACATAAAGCTAACCTAGTACCATGTATCTTATTTTATCTCTTAATATTTAATTTTAGTAAAATATTTTACCAATTGATATTTTTCAATCTAGTTTTAATACGTTTAAATATATAACATCCATCTAGACCAGTCTTTCTCAAAGTGTCTTTGTCTCCGGTAGCGTAGTGGTCAGAGTTTGGGACCGCGGGCCCGTCGACCCGGGGTTCGATTCCCAGTGCCGGAGAGACATTTTTGGTGTAGTTATTTAAAAATAACGTCCGTGGGGCACTACCGCGTTGTCAAAAAGGTGCTGTGAAATGCAAATTTGAGTTTCAGTGTTGGACAACGTTGACGGAACAACTGGGATGAAATGGGTTAAACACCGGCCCGGCACTCATGGTACTTTGGTATTAGGTCTATATATGTATATATAATCCGTAGGATATAATATACATATATAATAATCCTTCGTGAGCTGTCATAAAGTTTAAAAAAAAAAAAAGTGGGCGATAACGCCCCTTGTGGGCGCTGGAGGCCCGAGGGGGCGGAAAGGGGACCCAAAAAAAATTGGGGGGCGCTAATGTGTTTTAAAGGGGGATGGGTGATTTTAACTTCACTTTCATATTTCAATATTCACTGAAAGTAAAATCCTTCTACTACACAACATCCATCTATTAGTTCATATCTTTATCCTTTTTATTGTATAAATATAAACTAAAAATATATTTAATATTTATTATTTTTAATGAGTTCACAACGCTATTTATATCTTAAGATATTTAGTAATAGAGGTATCAAACACTAAAAAATATTTGTGTCTTTAAGTGTCGCAGGTGAGGTCCCCACCTCCAAAGATACGTATATATTGTTGCCCCCTGACACTTGCCGAACTCGGGATTTTTTTATGTACCTAATTTAGTAAAAATTTAAAGAAAAAATAAAATTAATTTTAAAAGGTTCAATTATAATTCACGTTTGGCGCGAACAAATATTGTAGAATTTATTTGTGCATTCCTGCAGCCGCGGCTTAAATAATGGGATGTTGCGTCCTAAATTTGTTTTTTGGAATGGTATGTTAAATAATTCGTGATTTCTATGTATGTACTCCCAAAGGCACATTAAAATTTAATAAAGATAAAAGAAGAGGGGATTCTATTTGATGATTAATAAAACGGCAAATCGGTCGTTTTTGTGCTACGACCTGGCAAGTGGCAAGCGGTCTGTTATATTTCGATTTTGCTGACATTTCCAGAGGTGCATTAGGCAAACAATTTATGCGTATTGTCGGTTCGAGTTACTTTTGGCTATATACCTATTTGGCAATTAAAATAAGTTTTTTTTTTGTTTTAACTATTTATTTGAACAAAGACTTAATTTGAGGGAAGGGGTTTTTCCAATTATAGTTAAAAGTTTTATTTCTTATTTTTTTTTAAAAAAATTATACCCAAAAAATAAATGTAAATTATTTCTTTATTTAAGCTAACTATCACATTCAAAAACCCACCGAATCCGACCGGCCAAAAAAATGAATGGTTGCGAACGAATCTTTCCCAAATGAATGAATCAAGTGAATCGATTCAGTAAAAAGATTCGAACTGCCCACCCTAGAGTGACGTGCCGCACACGTACTGCACTCGCTCTCCCTCCCGCCACTCCGCCCGCTACCCCCCCTACTCTTAATATTATAAAGTTGAATTATTATTGCTCAATGTTGATTATTGTTAATTTTAAATAAAAGATACTCTTAATATTGTAAAGTTGCATTATTAGTGCCCTATCTGGTAAAAAAGTGTCGTTTAGAATATAGGTTTAATTAAACCAGGCGAGACTAATTGTTATTCCGATTTTTAAGGTGAAAAAAAAAGGGGGGGGCTACAAAAAACTGATTTTTAAAGTGGGCGTTACGAAATAAATTTGGGAACCTCTGATCTAGACGATATAGTACATAGAAAACATATCATATCTTAAGCCTTATATTAAAGGTGGCTGAAAATACCCGGCCTTAGCCCAGACCGGATGAAATTTTTAAAAATTATCACGATTATTAAAAAAATCATTTATGCCAGGGGAAAATTTTGGGGAAAAAATTTTTGTTTTTTTTAAACATTTTTTGGAATAACGTCAATGATAAATGCTTGAAACTAATTTTTTTGTTTTAAGTGAATAAAAAAATTTTTAAAACAAGGCCCCCCAAATCTTCTAACCCCCTGGAGAACTTTTTTAATTTTTTTTTTTGCACGTACCCCTCGATAACCGCTTTAAACTATAATCAAATTAAAGTTTAAATATTTTTTTTAAAATACATTAGTGCCACTTCTATTCTAGTGACAAATTCTGGCAGATACTTCATATTTCTTCAAACCCCATGCTTCCCCCGAGAGAGATTTAAAATTTGAAAAAGATGAATGGAGACGCTGTCCAAACTTGATGCGAACATTGGGGGCTCAGTTATTGAACGGGCGATGTGATACATACATGACGATAATGATGATGATGACTAGATATTTAATGATAATTCCATATATATGTTTTAATGTATATTCTTAGATATTTTAAATTTTTTATTAATTTTATGGTAGAATATATATAAAAAAAAAATTTCATTTTCTTTTATTTTTATACTTTATAAAATACTCGTATAAATAAAAAAAAATTTTCCAAAAAACACTATAATTGTTCATCAGATGTTTATTAATTTATTCCCAAATGTTTCTATAATAGGTTGTATAAGTAATAGCATGGACTTGAAGAAATATAAAGTATCGTGCCGGGTCACTAGAATAGAAGTAGCACGAATGTTTTTTTTAATGAAAATATTTAAACTTTAATTTGATTATTTTAAAAGCGGTTATTGATTACAAATGCAAAAAAAATAAAAAAATGTCGTGCCGGGGTTAGCACCAGTTTAAGAGGCACTTGTTTTAATTTTTTTTATTACTTAAAACTAAATTTTAAAATTAGTTTTAAGCGGTTCTGAGGCCGTTCTGTCCAAAAAACACCAAAAAAAAAGCAATTTTATACCATATTTGCCCGGCACTAAATGATTTTTTCAATGATCGTAAATATTATTTAAAACATATTTCTCCGGTTCTATAGGCCGGTTTTTTTTACCAGTTTGACTAGAGGTAAAGGCATGACTTAAAACCCTTTTTAAAAAAAAGCAAAAAAGCAAAATTAAGATTTGCTTTCCTCAATAAAGTCGAAAAATTTATTAAATAAATAAAATTTTAAATAAGTTAAAAAAAGCGTTTTTTTTATTTGATCGCTCTTACTTTAAAAATATTGTTAGGAAAAAAAAAAAGATGTAAAAAAAAAATTTCGTAAAAGATTTTCTACAACAGTCGTTAAAAAAGCATAATTTTTTTGAACCATTTAGGTTTCTTTAAACCTTCAGTTCTAACCTTTAATTGACCGACCCCATTTTCCAAAGAAAAAAACCCAGTGACTTTTGAGGGTGATTTTGGGGGGTTCGGGTTTATTTCCAAAGAGGCTTTTTTTCAGAGTGTTGAGAACTATTAGTATTCAAAATTTGAAAAAAAATGACCGAAAAACCCTTTTCCATAAGAAAATTGCGGGGCCTTTATTTACACTTTTTTGGAACATAGTGGTCAGTGACCCTGCCTAACATGCGGGCGACCCTGGTTCGATTCCCAGGGCCAAAGACATATACACAGCGTGTCCAAGATAAGGATTGTCAGTATGAGGATCCCGAAACGGAAAGGGGGGGTAATATTAAAATTGGCAAAGTTACGTATTGGAAAGCTCAAAATACACCGTTAAAAAAATTGAAGTTATCTTTTGTTTTTTTGGAAAAAAAAAAAATTTTCGATTCTCGTTTTTTTTTTTTACTGGTTTATTTCAAAAGTTAAAAAAAAAAAAAAAAAATACCTTTTTTTTTTGGGAAATTTTTGCGCTTTATGTATTGGTGAAGTATTTTTTTTTAAATTTAATTTTCAATTTATTTAACAAAAGGAATGCCCCTATAACACCGAACAATAACCGACAAGAAGGTTCACTGTCTGTCGGCACTTTGATGTGCTCACCAGAAGGAGGAGCCAAAATCCTCGGTTTGTTTGGCTTTTTAGGGGTTCGTTTAGCAGTTTTTTAAGCTGTTTTATTACGAGGGGGACTGAAGCGTTCTTTTTGGCAAATAGAAAATTTGTTAAAAAAACTTTTTTTTAATATAAAAAAAAAAAAATTTTAAAAAAAAAATAAAAAAAAATAAAATACATTTATTTTTTTTTTAAAAAATATAAAGCCATAAACAAACATAACATACCTTTTATTACAAATTTTTTAAATACAATTTTATATTTTTTTAAAAAATTTTTGGGGTTTTAAAGCCGATTGGGGGGTTGAGTGGAACTTCTAGTCTTGCTTTGTTGGTGCCTTAAGAAATGATTTCCCGTCTAACTATTGTCTCTTATAAAAAAAAAGTTTATTTAACAAAAAAAATCAAAGTTTACATCATTTATTTGGGATTAAAAAGTTCAAAAAATGCAATAAACAACGAGGGGGCCCATTTAAAAATAAAGTTGATGATGGCAAAAAGAAACGTCGTAAGAAATTTTTAACTTCGCCAATGGATGAAGGGAAAAATCCAATAAGAATGTTTTTGATATTATTTTTAATTGATTAAATAAACTTGTAAAAAAAAAAAAAGAAAATCGGGGATTAACAAATAGACAATTTTAAGCCAAAATGTATTTCTTAAATTTAATCTGTTTCCTGAATTTTTTCCCCAAACGGACTTCTGGGGAAATTTGTTTTATCTCTTGGGAATAGGGGTTCCACCTTTTCATTTTTTTTTTAACCAAAGA
>JAHBCN010016342.1:0-19670 GCA_019359885.1 Listronotus oregonensis
AATCCGCAGTTTTTGGTCTTTCTTTAGCCTTTCCTGTCCGTGTTACTGCTTTATTAATATTCACCACGCTTGGACTCAAGCATTTCTGCTGTTGCTTTTGATAATTAGCAGGACTAGGAGTTTTGTAGCCGTTTTTATATAGATCCCTCGCGTTTTGCTGCTCCCTAAGGTTCCTTCTGGACACCTCTTTCAGCCATTGACAGAAGACCTCTTCGTTTTGTTGTATCCTTAATGCCCTGTATTCCTCGATCAGTTTTTGTCTTGCCGTCTCTTTCTGTCTTATCATCTGCATTTGTCTGTTTCTATTTTTTATTTGTCCTGAGCTCAGGCCGTATTCGGATCTGTAGCCGTTATAGTTCGGTAGGTTTCGGTCGTTGGCAAGCCGAATCTCGTCGCAGCATTTTCGTTGGTGAAGTTGGAGTGGTGGTAAACTGACCTGAAAGAAAATTGTTGAGTTTTTTACTATTATTATTGTTGCAGAATCATGTCTGGCAACATGAATGCTATTTTTCCATAGCCATAAGTACGCTAACATTCCTTTCTAAATTTATATAAAATAATAAATATCTATTTTAAACCACTAAAATTTCTAAATAATTTTGACAAAACCGCTCTACTAATCTATAAATAGCTAAATAAACAAAGCAAGCCAAGGAATTTTGTTGCAAAAGAACGCCGCAACAGTAAGAAACCGGTAGCACATCCAATGAGAACTCGAAATTAGCGCGCCAAAAAAAGAGCTGCTTGGTGCCTTACCGGCGAATGGTTGAAGGGTAACGGATCGAGAGAGTACGAACTCGGTGCACCAGGAGAAGAAAGTAAGTAGGACAAGGTGGACATGGCATCGGCAGATGACTGGACTCACAAACGCTGTGGGACACCAAGCGAAGGAATAGTTATCTATGCAGATGGCTCGAGGAAAGGAGGCCACACAGGCTTAGGTTTTTATGTAGAAAGGACGAACTACAAGTTCTATGGAACAATGGGAAAATATGCAACTCGCATATTTTCGCAAACTGTATTTCAGGCGGAAGTTATGGCAATAGCCAAAGCTATAGAATACTGCCTTAATAGAAGATACAGGTGTGATATCCATATGTACTGACAGTAAGGCAGCGATCGAGGCGCTAACAAATACAGTGCATAGATCAGAACTTACGAATAGATGTCGGGAAGCATTTAATAAACTAACAAAAACCGCCAGAGTCACCCTGCAATGGGTCCCTGGACACAAAGGGATCCCGGAGAATGAAATGGCTGACAAACTCGCCAATTTGGGAGCTGAGGACAATGTACCTGAATATACCGTGGGAATCTCTTATAACACGGATATGACAAAGATAGCAACATGGATAGAGAAATGGTTCTATGAGAACTGGAAAAAGACAAACGCCAGACAATCAAAGGCTATTATTGGGAAAGACCTATGGAAGGACCTACCGATGGGCATAAAAAACTTCAATAGGGTGCAAATGAGAAACCTGACAGGCATACTAACAGGTCATTGTAGAAACAGACTTTATCTCAACAAGATAGGAAAAAGTGAGGCAAGTACAGTGACAGAAATAAAATTTCGTACACTTAGGTTAACATTTTATGTCAATTTTGAATATTTTGGTAAACTTGGCTTTTTACCTTTTTCTCACCTTAATTAATATTCAATAAAATACATGACTCCAAAAGAAATATATAGTTTATTGTATTCAAATATTAAAAAAAACACTGGCTTAATATTTCAAAGCGGCACCATTTTTTTCCACTAATAAGTTTAAACGTGTGGGCATTGATGCAATCAGCATTTGTGTATGGTGAACATTGTAATTATTCCAGGTTTCTTCAATTTTATGCCACAAATCATCACTGTTTTGTGGATGGAAATCGTTGTTCTTGTTAATTTCCTTTACGATATATCCCCAAACGTTTTCGATTGGATTGATTTCAGGGCTTCTTGAGGGCCAAGGTAACAATGAAATGTTATTTTCCAGTAGCCAGTCCGAAACTCTCCTTGCTGTATGGACGGGGCAGTTGTCATGCTGGTATATAAAATTTTCTTGTTCAAATATATTGTTTACCGATGGTAACATAACATTTTGGAGTATGTGTATATAAGCTTGACTATTAAATCTTTCTCGAATACGGTGGCATATGCCTAGCCCTCTGAAAGACATATACCCCCATACATTAACAGAAAATCTTCCACTTGTTTTAACATGTTAGGTATATCTTTCTTCGTACCGTGTATTTTGCGGCCTATACACTCTAATCTGCCCGCTATAATAAGATTGAAAAATCTTCTCATCGGTAAATACTACCCTTTCCCAAAAATCCATACCTTGCGGTAAATATTCCAGTGCAAACCCCATTTTTGCTCTTTATTCATATCGGTCAAAAATGGCTTTTTAGCAGCTACACTGCTTCTCAATTCCGAATTTTTCCTAATACGATTTCTTGCCGTTCTTACTGTCCCAGGAAAATTAGTTTGGTTGTGTGCTTCTACAGCTGTCTGAAATGGATTGTTTCGCAAAAAATCTATCAGATCATTTTCGTTTGAAATTTTTCTTCTACCACTTCCAGCCCTTCTCTCCAATGATCCTGTATTTTCCCATTTAGTTCTGAGGGTTTAAATAGTGCTTCTTGGTTTCCCAACTTGCTGAGCTATTCTTCCCAGAGAAACACCTTCTTCGAATAGAGTAATTACTCTCGCCTTCTCTAGTTCATTCATTTTCCAAAATTAAAAAAAGTAAAATAATATAAGTTTGAAATGTGTGACAGATAACAATTTCTCAAGTAAGGTATATTTCCAGGTGATCCAGGTACGCAAAAGCCAACATCACACTGGGAAAAATTAGGTGTACGAGATTTTGATTCCGTCACTGTACATGTAGATGGTGTGGAGAGAGAAGAGAGGACGCCATACATATACTTAGATATTGCCCAGCACTAGGGCACATTAGGGTGAAATGTCTAGGTACGGCATGGCTGGACCTAAATGACATCAGATTCCTACCACTAACAGGAATTGGATCACAAGTGAAAGAATTGGGGCTCTAGTAAGCAAAATGACAGCGCCATATTAATGTAAAAGGAATGCATACATAAGGAACAGTACAGGGTGACGTAACCTGTGTATGCTTAAGGGTTGGTGTAGAGCATAATGGGCTTAGGCCTCAGTGTTCAGGGCCCCAGCGAGAGAACTTACCATGCTACCATAGATAGACAGATAGATAGGACAATTGGCCTGATGGGATAGGCTTATTGTCTGAAAGTATCTCTGTTTCTTATGATAGGAACGCAAAATTTCTTTAGCATTTTGGGAAATTGCCAAAATGTTTTCTTAAGTATTTGATAGAAAAATACTAGTTTTTTCATGGTATTATAAATATTACTGTCTTTGTGTTCTAGACCGAGAAATTTGGCTAGCACCGCTCTTTCTTTAAGCAATTCCGTCATAAAGTTTCATACAAAAGTACATTTTTCTCAGCTATTAAAGCTACTCTCCCCATACTAACCGGTGGTTTTTCATGTATCTCCAATTTTTTTATCGATATCGAAAGCTTGGTATCGATCTTTTCGATACAGTGATCCTTACAATGAACCTCCGTTTTTCTAACTGCGTGTTTCTTTCCTTTCGGCGATTTTTGTCTCGAGCTAATTCTCACCGTTTCGGTTACTTTTGCGCCTGCTGCTTGATCATCTCCAGTAATCGGCTGGTTTTCTTGTTCGGGTGGGTCTGGTTCTTTTATTTCTACGTTAAGTTCTTGGTTCTAAAATAAAATATTTAAGCAATGATATTTTGAAAAAGTCTAAATTTCAAAATAATTTAAAAATTAAATTACAGTCTCGCAAAAAATTAAACCTGGGCCATTTTTATTGTTACGAATTTTTTTAAGGTAGTTCTACATCTACCAGTCAAATCGAGATGGGGATGGACATCTTTTATCTTCGTCTCTTCCATGCCACCGCACCGAACTCGCCCATCTCTCTCTTACAAAAATTGATTGTTGAATAGGCCGGGATTCCCGTGACTAGTAGCAGTACGAATCATTATATTTTTTCCTATTTTAATTTAATCCGTAATGCAGTAATTTAAGTGGACCACAAATTTAGCGCTGTTTCAAATAAGATCGAATACGCTTTACCAGAAGTAAGAGGTTCTCAATGCTTCAAAATATTATTTCTGTAGAAGACTCTACATAACACATGATGTATGTTCGTTATTCAGTAATATTTTACACTATTTTACACTTTTTGACCCACCTAGCCCTAAAATACACCTTTCATAAGTGCGATTACGTAAAAAAAGAATAAACACTAGGAGGGAAACTATTTATATTTCGGGAATTGGCAACATTAATGTCAATAGCTAAAATCTGGCAACACCATAATAAAGTTTGACATTTTTAGCATAAAGGTACTCACAACGTATTGATGTACAAGTGCTATTTGTTTTGTTAACAGCGAGTCCGGAAAATCAATTTGACAAAAAAATGGAAATTTCATGAGAAGTTGGATTATTTTTCACAATTTTCGACGTGGATTATCTCAACAAGAATGTGTCGATGAACTCAGTTCTTTGAATGGCGATAAAGCACCATCAAAAACTACTGTATATCGGTGGTATGGTGAATTCAATCGTGGTTGTAGTTCCGTCGCCGACGAATTGCGTGAAGGTTGTCCAAAATCGGTTGTTGTGCCACAAAACATCGATGCAGTGCGTGAACTGATAATGCAAGATCGTCATGTGGCATAATGTGCAATAGAGGCATCCTTGCACATTAGTTCCACATCAATACACTCGATTTTGCACGAGCTAAATCCAACAAAAGTTGTTCATGGAAGAAGTACGGCGAAGCAAATGGTCGCCTGTTTCTTCGGCCGAATGGGTCATGTGGGTACTGTTCCGCTTGAGCAACGTAGAATTGTCAATCTGAGTGGTACACAACCATTTGTTTGCCGGAAGTCTTCGGAGAAATTCGTAAAACTCACCCCCAAAGATGAATCATTCTGCATCATGACAATGCGAGCTCTCACTTATCTCGTCAAACAAGTGAATTTTTGAGCAGTCAAAACATCAAAACATCGAAATGATTACTCATCCTCCGTACAGTCCTGACTTGGCACCCGATAACTTCTTCTTGTTCCCGAATATCAAAGGTAAACTGCGTGGCCAACGATTTACGAGCGCCAAAGAAGCAGTCGAAGCCTTCAAAAACCATGTTTTGGAGGTGTCTCAAAAGGAATGGAAAAATTGCTATGACAAATGGTTTGAACGAATTCAAAAGTTTATTGATCATCAAGGGGAATATTTTTAAAACAATAAAGCCATTTTCATTTAAAAATGTTTGGTATTATTTGCTATTCTCGAAATATAAATAGTAGCACTCGTATTTCTTGATAACAGACAGACAAAACAGACCTATATAAACTTTTAAGAATCAATATCTTTTTAACAGTACAATAAAAAAAATCGTTTTTTTAAATTTTTTAATACTTTGATTTATGTAGCATTAGTTTTTAAAAATTACGTAAGAACCGTTTTTGAAATATTCCGAAATGAATGACTTTCAATCATGAAATTTGACAATGTTAATTATGCACATAGGCGTGCGCAGGGTAAAGCTGGTGTGGGTGCCGAGATAATAATAATAATAATAATAATAGTAATAATTTTAATAGTAATAATAATGAATGAATAAAACTGGGTACGATACATTTCATACATTTGAATCTAAGAATTGTAATTTTTAAATCGAACCTTATCAAATAATAATTTTCATATTTTAAATACAGTAATCTTTTTCAGACTAGTGGGGGTGCCACGGCACCCACAGCACCCACTGTGCGCACGCCTATGATTATGCACAATGTGATTGTTAATATCTCATTTTACAGACAATAAAAAAATTACCTTTTTTTCAATTAGATAAAAGACACGTTCTTAAGAAAAGCCGTTTTACGGGTGAACTACCTTAATATACTAAAATATTACCTCCTGTATAACTTCTTCATTTTCATCAGAGTTTACAACTTCTTCCTCAAATATCACGTCTTCGATTTCTTCCTCAATGTCATAAATACCTAGACCACCTCTCAAAACGTTGTGGTATAGTAATTTCGTCTCCACATCCTTATTTTCCCGGAATTCTGCAAAACACAGTAAAGGTCAAGGGATAGCAAATCAAGTCAACTGGGCGGCTAAGTCTACGAACCTTCTTCCTCTTGATTTTCTTCGACCACGTGATCGCTTTCGATGCTATTGACGTCATCGTCGGTTAAATCCGGTTCGAACGATATAAGCTCGTCCCTGAATTTGACCTTGGTCGATCTCGTGGATTGAGGAGTGGAAGTGAAAAGATCAAAGTTGGCCTGTTGGACTTTTTCGGTGATGTTGTAAGGGGATGCAGAAGGTTGGAGAACTAAAAAAGGTATTTGAAAGTATTGCAATACAAGGAAGGATACACGTCTAAATTATATACAGGGTGTTTAGAAACAGGAACGGTAAAATTTTGGGTCATTTTATTAAAAAAAAGTTATATAAACATAAGTCCGGAATTGTATTTTTTTCTATATAAAGGGTATCGGATGTTTTTTTAAAGATTTTAAAAAGTAATTAAAATATAGAAATAAATTATTGTTTATTTATTTACAAATATATGTGAAAGTTTTTAAATCTTTCCTAAACTTTTAAGAGGATATTATTTTGGTAACTTTGGCCTAATTTAACTGTGGTGTATTTTGATAGTACTAAAGATTCAAAAACTATTTTCAGGATAAATCTTTTCCAAACCCTAAACAACTCAAAATTATATTACTAAATCATATATACGTACAGTAACACCCGAAATCATCTTCTTCATTCTCACTTTTCGTCGAGGTTTCACTTTCCAAAGCCATTAAACGAATTTATTTTATTATTTTTATTACCTTTTGAAAATCGACTTTAGAAATCAAGTTCAACACCTTTATCCGCAGTCATTGATATTGCGTCATTGTTTATTTGAATGGTTGCCCTAGCAACGGTTGGTTTGCAGGAGTATGAGGTCCGTATTTAAATGAATGATTGATTTCTATAAACAAAACCTTTGGTACAGGGGATTCCCAAGTGCTTGTTTAAAAACAATAATTTACTTAAGTCATTGATTATTGTATCTCCGCAATTGTTAGTGCTATAAAAAAAGTAATATAGGCGTCATGTGCTCTTTTTGGGTCAAACTTAAAATTGTAAAAACAAAATTTGAAAATTTTTGCTCGCTTAAGAGACCCTATATGTATTTCCTTAGTTTAAGAAGATACAAAAAAATATTTTATACAAAAGTTTCTTTTTAATGATTGTTAAATAATCTGTCGTTTTTAGAATAAGTATACGGGGTCAGGTAAAAAAGGTATCGGACCTAACCTCATTTTTTTAAAAGGAAATACCCGTATATTTTAGTCTAAAAAGGAAGCATATTAAATTCTCTCTTTAAAAATTAAACACATTATGAAAATTATCGTTTTCTTTGCGATTTATTTAAACTTTATTACTTTAAACCACCGTATAGGCTATGAAACAAAAGCGAATATCCTAGAAACAAAATTATGTTGATACTGTAGCTAGAAAGACAATACAGAGTATATTTTAACATAAAAGAAAGTAAATTAAAAAACTATAAAAACTTTAAAATGAAATAAAAGATTCAGATTAAGGGAAAAAATAACGGCAATCACCGTAAATGTTCGAAAACCCCTACGTTGTATTCATGGACTCTTGACATATTTTTCCAACGGATTCTAAGGCAAGGCATTCATGATGTGGAGTGGTTTTATTTCTGCAAAAGCCTCATAATTGACTATACAGCTAACCACAACCTTGGCCAATAGAACAAGCCAGCAATCCTCGAAGACCCCGAGAGGAAGACTGGGTTAAGGCAAAGGAATTGGTAACATATGAAAATACAAATGGGCCATAGGCAGTTCCACCCATACAAGTCGCCAGGCCCTGATGAAATCTACCCAGTACTGCTCCAAAAAGACCAGGACATATTATACTCGCCATGCATTCTCATCTTGGCAAATATTGCCAAAGATAGGCAGAATTTCAGACCAAACGCCTAAATCATATACACATATAAGTCTGTCCTCGTTCCTGCTCAAAACGCTGGAAAAATTGTGGATAGATACATAAGGGATGCCTATCAATCAGGAAAGTCTACGGACTCCGTTCTGGATGATCTAAGCAGACTCCTGACAAAGTCAATCGATGACAAAGAGATGGCGCTTGGCATATTTCTAGACATAGAGGGAGCGTTCAATAATGTGCAAACAGGATCGTTAATAAAAGCTCTCACACGAAGAAACATTCCGCACACCATATGTTACTGAATGGAAGCCAGCCTAAGAAACAGGGTCATTAGATCCACCTTGGGCGAGGACACCATGGAGGCTAAGGTGGGAAGGGGCTGCCCACAAGGAGGTGTTCTATCACCATTATACTGGGCGATCCTAGTCGACGACCTTCTGGCAAAAATGGCCAAAGAGAGGTTCCACTGCCTCCGCTACGCAGACGACATTGTCATCGTAGTTAGAAGCAAGCACTTGGACGTTGCTTCAGAAAGAACGCAAAACGCACTGAACATCGTAGACGAATGGTGCAGGGAAGAAGGCTTGTCGGTTAATACACAAAAGACCGTTATCGTTCCCTTCACAATGAAAAGAGCACTAAAGGCACTCAGATGACCAAAGCTCATTGGAGTGGAAATCCCCTTCTCAAAAGAGGTCAAGTATCTAGGAGTCAATTTTGACCAAAAGATGAACTGGGGACCACACCTCAACAAAGTTGTTCAGAAGGCAAAAATCGCCCTCGGGAGATGTCATAGGCTTTGTGGACAAAGCTGGGGACTTAACCCAAAAATGGACCTGTGGTTGTATAAAATGGTAATAAGACCCATGATAACCTACGGCTCAGTTGCCTGGGGGCAAGGGTCACACAGACCGTAGCAACCAGACAACTTCAAAGTGTGCAAAGGCTAGCATGCGTATGCATCACGGGAGCTATGAGAACAACCCCAACCGCAGCCCTAGAAGTGCTGTTAAATCTGCCGCCACTCCACATTTACATACAGGGAGAAGTAAAGACGGTACTCTATAGACTTAAACGAGGTCAAAGTCCAATTATTGGACATCAAAGGATTTCAAGATGGGAAATAGAGGGGGACCAAGAGGTGAGAGCTCATTGTTTGAGATGCCCTCGGACAGGTCAACCCCTCGTTTCATCTTCAACAGACACTTTTGGATTGTCATATCAGATAGGAAGGACTGGAAAAAGGCCCTCCGATCAAAGCCGATCATATCTGGTATACAGATGGCTCCAGGACCAACAAAGGAGTAGGACCTGGCATCTATGGAGACAAGCCTAGAGAAAAAAATAACCGTAAGTCTTGGTCAGCACGACACGGTTTTCCAAGCGGAAATCGCAGCAATAATGCATTGTGCCGTGTTGATTAAAGAAAAAGGGAGTAAAGAAAAAAACTTCGTCATTTATTCAGACAGCCAAGCGGCCCTGAAGGCCATCTGTTCTCCAAAAGTTAATTCCAAACTAGTGGGGGACTGTGTACAGGCCCTGGATAAACTCGGCTTGGCAAAAAAAACTTACGGTAGCCTGGGTACCAGGCCACGAGGGCCACCCAGGTAACGAAGAGGCCGACGACCTAGCCAAAAGAGGATCAGCCATGGAAATGATAGGCCCTGAGCCATTCTGTGAAATCTCGGCAGGCCTCCTTAAAGCATCTATCAAGAGCTGGGTAGACAGAGAGTTTCAAAGCTGGTGGTTACAAACACCAGGACAACGACAGGCAAAGCAGTTCATTAAGACCTGCTCGGCCAAGTTTACCTTGGACCTACTGAGCCACAGTCGTAAAGTCGTAAGGATAACGGTAGGTCAACTAACAGGACATTGCAAACTCAACAAGCACCTGGAAAGAATAGGCCTGATGGAGGATAGCCTGTGTAGGTTCTGCCAGGAGGCCGAAAAAACAGCCGTACATGTGTGGTGCCACTGTGAAGCACTATTTAGGCTTAGGTTTATTAGGCTTGGTGAGGAAAAGCCAAAACCGGAAAGATATATGGAGTGGCCAGTGTCAAGACTTTGGAGTCTAGTTAAGAAGACGGACCTGGACAAGGTACTCTAAAGAACGATAGGAGAAACCACAATAAATCTGGCAAGGTTGCAGTGGTGGAGGTCATTTTTCTTTATAAATTATATTTTCTTACACTCCCCAGAGAAAAAATCTGGAGGAGGTAGATCGGGAGATTATGGTAGCCACCTTATATGTCCATGTATTCCTATCCCACGGTTTCAAAAGTGAGTCTTTAAATACTCTTAAAATATAAATTTTGCGCCATTTCTTCATTTTTTCCACTTTCGGTGTAAACTGATATATCAAATTTTTTACAATGTTGATAAGTCATTTTTACAAATTCATATGTAAAAATAAAATTGACGTTTATTGCCAAAATTGTTTTGTTTCTAGGATATTAGCTTTTGCTTTATAGCCTACTGTGGTTTAAAGTCATAAAGTTTAAATAAATCGCAAAGAAAATATTTAATATGCTATATTTTTAGATTAAATATACAGGATGTTTCATTTATAAAATGAGGTAGGCATATTATTCAACAATTAATATAAGAAAACTTTTGTTCAAAACATTTTTCTGTATCTGTTTTAACTAAGAAAAATAAGGTCATTCAAAACTTGACATTTTTTTATTTTCCCGCGTATCTCTTAGACGAGCGAATATTTTCAAATTTTGATTTTACCATTTCAAGTTGGACTCAAAATTGCACATAACGCCTATATTAGGTTAGATACATATTATACACCCTGTACATTAGACTAAAGATTTCTTTATCCTAGAAAATGGAAATAGCGTTCCAAGAAAGGTTTGATTTACGATGTTTTGTAGCCATCAAAACTTAGCTTATTGGGAAACAAAATGCACAAAAACAGATTTTTACCGTTACACCCAAAATTCAAATGCTGAATTTTACCATTCTCCACCAAGGAAGTTTAAAGGTGTATGGAAGCCCAATACTGTAGAACAAAATTGTCCAGGCGTGCAGGGAAGCGGGAATAGGGGGGTTGGCCCTGCGGAATTTGCGCAATGAATAGTAGGTCAGGGCCGGATTTCCATAATTCTTTGTTACTATCTATAAAATTGACATCATCAAATGTCAAATTCCAACATTCACTGTTTTTTTATTTTTTGCACAAAATTGTTGGTTATTAAAGGATACTACCATAGAATATTTAAAATTATTGTATAATATTAGATTTTATATCATCTGATATAATATGGAAAGAATAGGTGGCGCCACTTTACTGCCTTCTATTTAAATGGTCGATATTTTTGAAAGTTTTGTATTTTTACCAAAAATAAATAAAAACACGATTTTTTAAAATAAATTTCAAACATTGTATGATAGTATTATGTACTTATCACCAATTTTGTGATAAAAGAAGGGCAAGATAGTGTAAATGAGTTTAATCTAATCCTAAGATTCTGGTTGTACATTAAAAAGTGAAATTTTTTATAACTGCTTTTTAGGCATATACTTTTCACTAATAACAAACATTTATGAGACAGAATAACAGTGGTTAAAAATGTTTAGTAACCTTTGGTACCTGAGTATCCATTGTAACAATATCCGTTAAATATTATGTGTGTACAGTATGTCGAGCTTAAAAGTTGATAATGCAAGATTAAGAAACCAAAAATCTAATTTATTTTTAAACAAATGGTATTGTCTCGAAAGTTGCCTCCTCTCCGATTTTGATCAAATTTGGTATACAGGGTTTTGGGGCTGATTACAAATCTGAAAAATATCTTTCGGCAACGTTTCGTTTCCAAGATCTTCATCATCAAAGTTGAAAATTAAACTAACCTGATTTTCACTATATTCTCCTTCTTTTGTACAAATTCTTGATTTTTACACTAAAGTGGCAAGATTTTTATAAACACCTTTTAAAACCTTTATTTTTATTTATTTTACATCTTTTTTCCATTAAATTCGAACTTTCCTTAAAAAATAAAAGTGTAAAAAGGTGTAAAATAAACAAAAAAAGTTTTTAAAAGGTGTTTGTGAAATATTGTGTGCCAATTTAGTGTAAAAATCAAGAATTTTGTGGAAAAAGAAGGAGGAATAGTGTAAATAAGGTTAGTTTGATTTTCAATTTTGGTGATGAATATCTCGAAAACGAAACATTGCGAATTTTTTTCAGATTTGTAATCAGCGCCCAAAAACCGAATTCAAAATTGTACTTCCTTTCATTCAATTAGAGGGACCTGTATATATTAAAATTTGCCTCGTCTGCCCAGTAATTAATAATTTTGATCCTTTAAAAGAGTGTACTAAATTATTAAACAAAATAAAAATACCTAAATGTAAACCTTATTTCTTTTTAATAATCCACAGAAATACACAAACATTGGGGAAATCATCTATTTCCTATGAAATTTTCATTTTCTATTATTCATAATTGATATATTATTATTTATTCGGTTACCTAACGTTACGTCTTATAAAAAGCACCTAATTTAAAGATAAAAAATACTTACCTAAAGTTAAAAAGACGGGTATGTTACCCTTGGATTTGCAAGACAAAACCATACAACCTCTAGTCATTTTGTTACGATATTATAAGTAATAAACAATAAACACAAAATTATAGTCACAATTTAATCACCAATCACTAAAATAAGGTTTTGATCAGTCCAAAAAACGATACTCCGGCTCTCATAAAATTATAATGTGTTGGCTAACTTCACACTGATTTATCAGTGTGTAAGTAGGCAACACATTAAATTATTTCGTGGAATTTTGTTATTGCGCAGCATCGGCTGGGCCAACTCTGACAGTTATTTTCATACTGGGCTGGACATTTTCTGATCGAATGGGCCATGCATTGGGCTTCCATACACTTTTAAACTTCCTTGTTCTCCACTAACCAGCACATGCGACGTGCTACGTGTAAGCGTAATCTTTCTGATTAAAAAAGTAAGAACAATTATAAAATATTCACAGTTTTTTTTATATCGCTATCATATTTTCGTATGTTATCACGTTTGGGGATAGTTCACCCCTTTGTTACAGGGATGGTTTTTTTTATAGATACTTCTGGGAAGTACACGATTTGATTATCTAGTAATTGAGAATATCTTAGTAGTTTTTCCTATATTTTTCAAGTATTTTTTTTCATATTTCGGGAATGATTTCACCACCTATCAGGCAGGGTTGATTTTTATTAAAAAAAGGTTTAAATAATAAGGACAAATAAGCGTAATCTTTTTGATCAAAAAAGTAAGAACTATTATAAAATATTCGATAGTTTTTTTTTAATGGTTTTTTTGTACGTTATCACGTTTGGGGGTAGTTCACCCCTTCGTTGCAGGGTTGTTTTTTGTCTTTATAGATACTGGTGGAAAGTACACGATTTGAATTTCTAATAATTTAGAATATCTTAGTTGTTTTTCCTAGATTTTTCAAGTAATTTTTGGGTTTTTTTAAATTTAATGGATGATTTAAAGCCCTTAGCGAATTTAAGGGTGGATTTTCAACTATATTACGCCCTCATTAATATGAAAATAAATTATTTTCTATTTGTAACATTTTGTTTTGTGTAAAAAATACAACAAGAATTGTTTTTATTCTTATTCATATTATTCATATATTTTAGTTTTGCGTCATCATATTAACCTCTAATTAGGGGTGATTTTTGATATTTTTCGAAAAACTAAAAAATACGCTTATCTTTATTTTTCATTACCAATAATTTGACATATGCAAAATATTTTTAGGATTTTTTTAAGGTATCTGGCAAGAGTAAGAAAATAGGCAAAGGCCATTAACTCTTTTGTGACAAGACTGTATTGTTTGTTCTTTTGTTGTATGTCCTCCTGATTCTGACAGGTACTAGCAATTTAATAAAACGAATAGTTTGGTATATACATATTTATTGTTTATTTATAATTACATTTATATTTACAGAATAAAAACAAAAACACAGTCCGGTATTTATTTGTTTTTATTTTACATCAAACATGTAGATATTTATTAACTAATTAATTATTATTGGGTATTAGCTATTTACAGGAAAATAATTCATCAGTCGGTAACCATTATGTTTTAACAATTTTAATAACTAAATAACCTAAATAACAATATCACAGAAACGACTAGTAATATTAATTTAATGACATAAAACCACAGAGCATACAGGTTGTTTCAAAATTTAGTACAGGTATTTTAAAAGCGTGTTCTCGAGGTCAAAAGAGGTATTTTTGTTCTTATAAATATATATCATAAAATACACCTTCTTCGAGCTACAGCTATCGTAAAAAAGTGTAACGCTTCCCCCAAAAAGAAAACAAAATATCGATAATGAAAAACGCAATGTGGCTATTTAATAGAAAATTAATAAACAACATAAATAAAAATTCCTAACGCAAGCAGTCACGGCCTACTATCCATTTTTTCTTTGATTTTTAATTAAACCAAAGACAATTATAGTTTTTACAATAATTTTTTTTGCTGTATACCTAATAATATCTAATATACTTTAAATGTATATATGTCTGTCTGTTTAAAATTAAACATGAAGCTTCCGAATTTGATAAAAAATGTTATGAAAATAATGGACACATTGTTAAACATAAGTTCAGTGGATGTAAGTACAAAGGAATTATACTTTTGACAAATATTTTTAGACCAACGAATTCTTGAATAGAAATAAAGTTAACAAACCTTGTTTGGCATTAATATATTCAAAGAGGACAGGCGAGAGAGTTCTTGTAAATACACTGCACCGGCAACATTGATTAAAGACACTGAATAACATCAATCCGGAAATATTAACTTTTCTAATGTTTATGGCATTGCACCATAACTAACATTTATATATATATAGATAATTTTTATTTTTAAAATTTATTTTTAAAACCACAAACGTATTTTTGTTTATTATCTGAAGTGACAGACAGATATATCATTCAATTTAAATGCTCAATTCGATTGCTGTTGATCGAGTTAGTTTACAAAACGTATTATTGAATAATACAACCTAATAGAAAGAGATAAAATGACATCGAAGTGCCTTATTACAACACCTGATTTAATTTAATTTTTTATCAAACGAATACAGCAACAGTCCCAATCAACTTTGTTGCCGTGCAATCGGATCTTAGAACGGTCATATCAGTAAATATTTATATTTAAATCGATGTTGTATATATTAACACAAAAACAAATAATTTAAAGTAATTTTATTATAATTTCAAGATAATTTCCTGATTTTTGAGGTCTGGCAATTTGTTTAGTTTTTTCAAATCAAAAACAAACAGATCACTATACCAAACACCCTGCCTACAAACTGGCGTTGCGTTAATTCTAGTCCTTGAGTTCGTTGTTCTAGACATTTTAATAATCACACTTTAAAAAACTTCAGCAAGAATACCCATTTTAATGTCTTATTACTACCACTACAGAGAAAACACAACGCGGAAACAACAACACGATATGCAAGACATCATATAAAAATAAAAGTTATTTAACTCAAGAAAAGTAGTCATTAATGTGTTGTTAAACTTTAAAAAAGAATCAATTGGATCGTTCAACCTCTAATAGTAAATAAATATTAATATTTGTTGTATAATTCTAGCATTTCTTGTGATGTGTGGATGTCATAAAATAAAAAATATAATTTAAACAATTCTAAATCATTTTTAACATCGTGTATCCTATCAACTATAAATATATTTTTTATCAAATTTTAATCCAAAGTACTGATTTACGTAATTAAAATTTTATTATTATACAGCAAAAAAATACTATTATTACAACGAATTTGGCCTATTTTCCATAGAAAAAATCCTAATAACTGTTACCATTGTTATAGCTTTGGCAACAGTGTTCGATTGTACAGCAACGTGTGAACGTATTTTTTCTCGATGGACGCCCGCTCAAGTAAGCGAGCGTCCAAACCTATTATCAAAAATTTAGCATTGATTTGTGCGTCTTTAGTGAAAACTATAAAATTATATATATATATATATATATATATATATATATATATATATATATATATATATATATATATATATATATATATATATATATATATATATAAAATTGATTATACCTAATGACTCATCCTTCATTCAATGGCGATTTTCTCGAAAACCGTTGGTTGCAATTTTATTTTTTGGGTTTGGTGTTTTTAAAAAACACAAGTTTTGTCTTTAAAAGTTTTTGTATTGAGGTAATTAAAATTTTTAGTGGTATATTAGTATTGTCATGTAGAAGGGTATCAAAAATGTTTCAATTAATTTTTTAAATTAATATTTGTCAGTGTTTCTTGCGGAAAAAACATAAGTGTTATATGCCGCGATCCCCCTCCCCTCTTCCCCACGTAAGATTAGATGAGTTTCGGCTCGACCCCCTCTCCTCCCGGCTAAACTTCCGAAAATGCCCCCTCTTTAATTTGTCTATGACTTTGTACAAAACTTTCTCAGGGCATAAGAAACAATGTTCAGAGGTTTTTTTTGGCGGCAATGATGAAAATCGCGGAAAAATATTTTTTTGTCCAATTTTTAATTTTTTTTTCAGATTAGAAAATGAGTTCAAAAAGGAAAAAATACTTTATTTGAATTAAATTTAAATTAATACAATTGAACAAGCAATGTTGCGAGATGTTTTCTAATAATTTGTTATTATTGAAGGTTGTTTTTTTCCGTTTAACAGAAATGATTTTTTTTTTAAGGAAAAACCAACCAGAACTAACAAACAACAACTTCTGAACTATTACTTAGCTCTGGTTAGTTCTAGTTAGGTTTTCCTTTTAAAATTGTAAGTATTCTTTATCATAAATGCGCTGTCGAACAAAATGAAAAAAGTCTGATATCTTAATTTTTCGATTTTTTATAGCCAAAAATGAGGTGAATCCCATTTCCAGATAATTACCCTATTTAAAAATTTACTATTTTTTCGTAATAATAATAATAATAATTTTGCACATACAGGTGCTTTAACATGTAGGTGCAAATTTTTAAGAATTCATAGATTTAAGTTAAATTCGTTATAGACTGTTAAACTGTGTAAATTGAAATATTTAAATTTAAATCATTTTTCTGATCCGACAACGTTGCAAAATCTGACCTTTTACTAAACTTAAAAACATAGTGTTTTTTTGAATTTTAATTTCATTTTTCTTTGCAAAAATGCATTTTTTCGGATTTCTTTTTTGATATTTACTAAACAAAATGTGCTCTTTTTATCTGTAATTTTTATTTTTTTCAAATCGATGAACGCTAAACAACAACAGACCATTTCTACAATTTTAAAACCCCACAATTTCCTAAAAAAAGGGCACTCTAAAATTTCTTTCATGTACAATTTTTCTAAATCTCACAATTTCCTGATTAAAGAGCGCCGTCCTTAAACCCTGTTTGGAGATTATGTATCACTTTTTTGAAAGAAAAAAAAAATGAAAAAATAAAAACAAAAAAAATAGTTTTTTCATTTTTTAAAAATTTTATTAACCTCTAAACAACGTTTCTTATGCTATAAACAAGTCCTGTGCAAAGTTACAGATCAAGGAGAGGAAGCGTTTTCGGAAGAATAGCCCGCCCCCTACATGCCTCACCAGTGGCGTAGTCAACCTTTTAGGGCGGATGGGGCCAACGTTTAAAGGGGCGCCCTATTTCTTAAAACATTTTTATTAAAAAAAAAACACACAACAATAAACAAACAAATCTATATTTGAAACTTTAGGCCAGAAAGGAAAAATAATGACAATATAAAAAAATGTTCTTACCAGCAGTTTTTCTGAAAAATCTTGTAAGTTTTGGCTGTGTGTTGCGCTAAAATCATTTTTTTCACGATATTTTTTTTCCTGAACTCAGCACCGACTTTTTTTCTTTTTATCCATTTTTACTCTTAAAAAAGTTTCCCCTTTGCATAGACAATAAACGACTAAATAACACCACAAAGAGGAGAATATGAGTACCAGAAATAAATAACATACGTTTGAAATCTGCCGATTTGCAATATTAAAAAATAAAGTAAACAATTTTTGGAATATTTTCCAATACCGACACCCAAAGCCGTAGCCAGAAATAATTGTTGGGGGGTTACCTTTTTGTCAGGGGTACGACTCCAAAATCGGGGATCTTTTGAAGGTTTCTACATACAGGGGGCCCAACGAAAAGATCGCACCCTATTTGTGATTTTCCTGGTATATTTTGGGGAAAATGCTCGGACACGTCAATTTTGATTTCTAGGGGACGTTTTTCCTCTACCACATTAATTTTTTTTTAATGAAACCCCCATTTTTTAAAATTTTTAGATTCTCTATGACGTTTTTAGTAACTTTTATTAATAAAAGTTTATATCAAAAAATTTAATGTCAGTGTCATGGTAAGTCATAGGAAAACTATGTTTTTTGATTTTAAATTTTAACTTAACTAGTTGTAATAAATATTGAACGATTTATTGAGTTTTAGAAGGGTAAAAATATTTAAACAGTATTACCAAAATGGGAGCATTAAAGAGCTACTACTCGGTTGTTTAAAAGCGTTACATCCAGACAAAAATATTATTAAAAGTATGTTAATTAATAAGAAAAAATTTTGAAGAAACTGGATCTGTGTATAATATTTTGCCGGGAATCGCCATTAAAAAAATCGACCATTTAAAAATGAAGTCGCAGAAATACCAGTTTGGAACACGTAGCTTGACAATACCCAAAAGCCCTCGTGGACGGCTTTCTTCTTCAGAATTTACACGCTCAACAGTAGAGAGAATTTTGAAAGACAACTAATTTTACCCGGTAAAGATAAAATTTTTTCCAGAGCCTAATGAAGACGATTTTGATGGAAGATTGGAGTTTTCGAATTACGCCCCCCAACTTTTAATCAACAATGCAAATCTGTTATTAATATTTGTGTTTAGGATAGTGTGTTCTATTTACATGGGCTGTAAATAGACGTAATTGTTTTAAAATTGGAGGATTGAACCTTATTTGTTTCAATACAACCCCAATATCCTAAAAAAAAAAAATGTAAGGGCGCATTTTTAAATTATATTGAAAGTTTTTATCTAAAACTTGACAGGCAAGACGTACTTACACATGTTAGAAAATACAATAAAGTCATAAATTTCCAAATATTAAAAAAATACGTTAATTATAATGAAAATTATATCAATTTCCAACAAGATGGTACACCACCGACCGGGTTTTTAGGGCGATTCTTAAAACAAATTTTTTAATTCCTTTTCTCTTTCTTTCAACAGTGACCAAATTTTTGAGTTACCTTTAAAGCAAAAGGACATGTGATCCCTATTTTGACATTCTCTTTCTTTTTATTTTTACAGAATCCCAGCTCAGTGACAATTTTGAGCCCCATTTTTTCCAATCAGTCGATCGGCAGACGAGGCCCCCAGGGGCCCCAAGATCTCCGGGCTTAAGTCCTTTAGATTACTTTCCTTTGGGGATTTGAAAAAGTTTTTTAGTACGAAGAAAAATTCTATTCAAGATCTTCGGGAGCGGATTACGTCTGAACGTTGAAAATAACTTCATTCTGCTTGAAAATGGAGAAATAGATTCGAACAAACCTTTTATTGCATGGAGGTAAATGGA
>JAHBCN010016343.1:0-19755 GCA_019359885.1 Listronotus oregonensis
ACATGATACAGAACCTTTTGATATTTTTGTTTGCTGAATTTCTCTTGTTAAAGACTGTAATTTTGAAGAACAAGATAAAAAGACGTTAAAGGCTTAAATAACTTTGGGAACTTCATCTAAGTCTATACAAGAAAAAAAAATGATCCGGCTTTGAAAAATGTTATAAGTAGCTGTAGATCTGCAGAATTGGCCAATAAAAATATTTTGGAGAAGTTTGGGCGCAAAATGTTTTAACTAAAATTTAAGAACCAGAAATTAATTTAAAAAATTAAGTGCTCCTAGATCCTATTTAATTAAAAATGAGAATGGTAAGATTTTGCGTAGGAATTCAGTTTTTCTAAGAAAACGATTTAGTTAAAAAGGGGGATGTTGAGTATTTTATAATTATGTATGTTACCTATTTAATGTGTTCTTATTTACCACCCTGGTACATTTATTTACCTCTTGTCATTGTAATTCTGATAATTTAAAAATATAGAAATTATTTTAAGAAACCATTTTATTATTTAAATATTAAACAACTGGCAAACTGGCAAGAAAGACTTAAAAGATTATAATTGGAGGCCATATCTGTTATACGAGTATTTGTTTCATTGTCTGGCTTCTCCAATATTTGGTCATTAATAAAACATTTTCAAGCTACTATTGGTACAATAGGTTGCTTTACGAAAGATTCCTCCCTTAAAACAGGAGCGTTTTTTGACCATTTATGTCGGTCTTTCCATAAAAATAATTTGACTTTCTTTCTACAACCGTTTCTTCCCTCTCCTTACTTACAACAGTTTGTACCGCCAAATTTTCTAGGATTTTATCACCGCCATCTTGGTCCGACTCGCTCTCGTGATCACTTTGGTCACTGTCAGCATTAAAAAAGTCACTTTTAGTCTCGAATCCGTTTTTTATAGTACCATTAGCCATTTTTTGTAATTTATCTGCCGATAGGGTTTTTTCTTTGCTGGTTAATTACAGTTTTGCACACATGCAAATTTCAAAATAATTAAACTAATGGTATGGTAGGGTCAAATTGGACACTAAAAGGACTGTACAAACATATGCTCCAACCTAGACTGACCACCCATTGACGACACGTACATTACGATAACCTTAAAGAATACACATATTGTCGAGTAGCTCGGCCTATCGCCCTATTTACAATGTACAGGGTGGGCATTTTATTAGGGTCCCATACATTTTCTCAGAAACTGCAGACTTTTAAGAAAACAAGTTCGACAAAAGTTTTTTGGAATAATTTATGCTTTTAATTAATTCCACTTTCACATATTTAGATAGCGCCTCCAAAGACAAGTTCAACGATATACAACAGTATGGGTCTGTGTCGCGATGTTTCGAATTTATTGAAGTTTTTCTTTAAATTTATACAAAAATTAATACAAAAACGGTAAATATTCCTTTTTTTAATTTGTTTACGTAAAGAGAATTTCAAAAGCCTATTTTATCTATATTGGCTGGCAATTTTTTTTAATTTTAAAAATATTACAGTGTTGCCATGTTTGGTCTATTGTAAAATTTCTTAAGTTTTTAAATGCAACTCCCTGTATATAATACCAAATCTATATAAAGAATTAAAAGACCTTTTCAACGATGTATAACAACATGGGTCTGCGAGTCACCGTTTCGAATTTATGGATGATTGTCTTCATTTTTCTTTTTCCAACCACACTACATCCTGTATACTTAACATTATGAATCAATACAATAAATTTGTTTTAAGTTAAGTTAACCAAATATTCTATATTAATTTATAATTTAAAGTATACGGGGTTTAGTGTGGTTGAAAAAAGAAAAATATGATTTTTCCTGAAGACAATCATCCATAAGTTCGAAAGAGTGACTCGCAGACCCATGTTGTTAGACATCGTTGGAAATGTCTTTTAATTCTTTATAAAGATTTGGTATTATATACAGGGGGTTGTATTTAAAAAACTCAAGAAATTTTACGATAGACAAAACATGGCACCACTGTAACATTTTTAAAATTAAAAAAAAATTGCCAGCTAATATAGATTAAATAGACTTTTGTCATTCTCTTTACGTGAAAAAATTTAAAAAAAAGGAGTATTTACCTATTTGTGTTAATTTAAAAATAGGTCAAAATTAAAGAAAAAATTAATAAATCCAAAACGTCGTGACACAGACCCATAC
Organism: Listronotus oregonensis; assembly: GCA_019359885.1. Lineage (NCBI taxonomy): Eukaryota > Metazoa > Arthropoda > Insecta > Coleoptera > Curculionidae > Listronotus > Listronotus oregonensis. The sequence goes on from JAHBCN010016343.1 coordinate 2,164, forward strand.
TATATTTTTAAATATATATATATATATATATATATATATATATATATATATATATATATATTATATATATATATATAAATATTATATATAATATATATATATATTATATATATATATTATATAATATATATAATAATATATATATATATATAATATATATATAATAAAATATATATATATATATATATATATATATATATATATATATATATATATATATATATATATATATATATATATATATATATATATATATATATATATATATATATATATATATATATATATATATATAATCGTTGAACTCGTCTTTGAAGGACCATCGTAATATATAATAATATATAGGGTGTTCAATTTAAAATAAGGAAGTGAACACCGGTGAAGAACACAATGAACATCCTGTATATGTGAAAGTGGAATTAATTAAAAGCATAAATTATTTCAAGAAACTTTTGTCCAAACTTTTTTTGTCAAAAGTCTGCAGTTTCTGAGAAAATGTATAGTACCCTAATAAAATGCCCACCATGTACAAATAACAAACCATACCAGTTAAAGGTTAGGTAACATTTTTAGAAAAGGTAATTTTTGTTCATTTCCGGTTAACAGAAATTAGTATTATTATGATCTTAGCAAATAAAGTCACGAAAAAGAGTTAAACATAACATTTTAATTTTTATGGTATTCAGTTGTTTTCTGTATTAATTGAATAATGCAAATGTTAGGACATTTTAAATCGACTAAAACTAAAAGATAGGTGTGGGATATATAACAGATTTTGTATTACAAGTTATTTGTAGAATGTGAATATTAATAAATGTGTGGGGTGGATCGTTTAAAACATAAAAATGCAGCGAAAATGGTGGGCCGACGGTATATATATATATATATATATATATATATATATATATATATATATATATATATATATATATATATATATATATATATATATATATATATATATATATATATATATATATATATATATATATATATATATATATATATATATATATATATATATATATATATATATATATATATAATATATATATATATATATATATATATATATATATATATATATATATATATATATATATATATATATATATATATATATATATATATATATATATATATATATATATATATATATATATATATATATATATATATATATATATATATATATATATAAATTAATAGTCTAGTGATTTTGTTGTCACCCATTATATTATTGTTCTGAATAAACTGTTCGGTCAAAATTCAGCAGGATTAAAATACTTTTTTATTTTACAAAACCATAATTATATTTACATTTAGTTTAAAATATTTCTGTTAATTTGACGGTGACACTTGGTTTAATTTCAAATAATCTTTCACTGAAGCACACGTCTCAGATGATATGTAGCTTGTTTCCAACAGGTACTCCATCATATCGCTTAAGGTAAGCAGCGAGTAAACTGTAATGCCACTTTCTTCTAATTTTTCTTTGGCACCCTGTTGTCTATCCAAAATAACAATGACTTGACAGCATTTTAAACCTGTAATATAAAATTAGTATTTTACTTGTATAAAAATAAATATTTAAAGTCTTCAATAAAGTATTATATTTTACAACACTTCTGAGAAATAGTAACATCGAAGAGTTATTAAGCAACCTTTTTTTATTAGATTACTTGTAACTCCGATTAAAGTAATACAAGATAAGTAGCTTAAAATCAATAAATAAAAATCTTTACTCTAAGGTGAGGTACTTTCACATAGGTATAAATAGACCATATTTGCCAAATAATAATTTAACGGATACTAATACCAAACCCCGGTATTTATCGAATATATTCCTTGCGTATTTGTGCAAAATGCACAGCCGGATAACTTATTCAATGAGTGCGACGTTAAACATTTTCTATACGAATGGTTGCCGATTTAAGGGTACACTAAAATGAGATAAACATGGGCAAAGCTTAAATGCTTCAGACAGAGATAAAAAGATTATTGTTTTTATGGTAGTTTCGGACGTTATCATCTAATTTTTTTGTCATTTAGTGTTTATACAGGTGTGGTAAGTTCAAAACCGAACATGGATGTTTTGCAAGTAGAACAAACAAGACAAATTAACCACTAAAACAGAGTGAGAGCAAATTTAAACTAGAAGATACGCGCCAAAATAGCTTAAACAGCATACGCTCGGCGAAGGTTGACTTATGATGAAGGGAGCGGACGGCCGTATGCTTCGAATCGCCGCGCCTGTCTTCGCTGTTCGAAACAGCGCCTGATACAAGCATCGACACATTGCGAAGCTTTGTCTCACTTCTCTCATACAGTTAAAGGGGTTGTCCGTTTCTATTTGATACATTACACTTTATCCCTATGTTCGGTTTTTGATTTTTCACACCTGTATATGCTTGTCTATCAATTTGTTGTATTATTGAGTAAAGGGAATATTTAAATAAAACATTCCTTATTTGATGTTGGTGTCTTGTTTGTAATATAATGGACCAAAACAAGCGAACTAGAGCTCCAAATTCCAGCCCTAAAAAAGTGCGTTTTCTTTTAAAGCTTTAGCTGAAAAAAAAACATAATAAAAATCAAACTGATTTTGAGATCTGAAAACTAAAGGATCAAACAAGGGAAAAAATAATAGCCAGAACTATGATGAACTGAAAAAATAACCTTAAGAAAAAAGTAGTTTAAAACAGGGCAGAGACCATAAAGATTGACCTGACTATATACTTATTGATGGCTCCTAGTCTACTGGTTAATGATCTTTCTTTATGCCCTAACTCAGACAGTAGACTTCCCCAAACAGTTAAAATTTGTATTTTTACCTTTATCAGTATAATGCAGTGTAAAAACAATTGTCCAAAATTTGTATAATTGGCTTTATTCAACTCTATTTTTGGTTAAAAATTATTATGTTAATTATTTTAATGTCCGACTGGTATATTATTTGACAAATAATAATATTATGTCAAAGTCTGTTAAGTACGAAATATTACCCTAGGGAGTTATTAAAAAAAATAACGCCCTAGGGCCTACAAATTTACCAATAAATTATCTTTATTTAAGCATTTATTACGAAAATACAAACATACTTACACAATATACTTATCATAATGAAAATTATTTTTTAAAGTAAAACGTACCACTTTCAAACTGACCGAAAAATTCCACGTTTCCATACCCCACCGCAGTTGCTGTGTTACTTGAAGTAATACTTCTCCCAACTACAAGGGAAGCATTAGCCAATTTGGAGCTTTCACTATTATCCACGTACCCTCGTGCTACCGAAGAACAGCCTCCTAACCTCATTAAGCTCTCGGAACTACCTCCCGCATCAGAATGAATTGTTGCCGCTGTACGTCTTAAACAATGACCTGTGTACGCCTTAGCATCAGGTAAATCCAAATATGTAGCAATCTTAAAGGGTATATTATTTCCAAATGTATTTTTACCCTTAGGCTGCACAGTACATCGTTCATCACGATAGCACAAAAAAAACTATCAATAGGTGCACTTTTAGGTTGCAAAGACACATAGTCCCGAATTAACTTTGTTGCGCACATTTCACTGTCGTCAATAACCAAAAAGCTCCTTGCTTGCCCATTTTTACTTCGTGGAATGTCATAAATATAGCATAATATTGACTCGGAAACCTTCGTTACAAGCTCGTCTCTTCTACAAGCCCGAATAACATCACAAGCAACTTTATCTGCCAAATATTTTTCGCCGCTTCTTTTAAAGTTATAACTTGTTCGCGAGTCAGAACCTTCGACTTTTTAGGCTGATAATTTCTCCCAAGTTGCTTTAGGAACTGTTGCAGAGAAATCAACTTTTCATTGGTTCTTATCTCATCATGAACTATTAATTCTTTACGTAACATTGAAAACTTTGTCCAAAGGAAATTTTGAGAATATGACTCTGACAAATCTTGAAAATAAGCCATCCAAACGGTTTCGTCCACACGGTTCACGCAGCCAGGCCTCAAGATGGAAATATTCTTTCTCGTAAATTCGCCTAGTTTTTTCTGGCACAAGCGCATGCTCAGCTTTAGCAGCTTTTACTAAAATATCTTGGGGAAGATGGATATTTTCCACTACTTCGGAAATTTTTATGCCTCAATCGCAAAATTATTTTTTATGTGCTGTCTTATTGACAAATAAGGTAATTGTCTCGAAAGTTGCCTCCTCTCCGATTTTGACCAAATTTGGTATACGGGGGTTCTTTGGGGCGCTGATTACGAATCTGAAAAAATATTTTTTCGGCAACGTTTCGTTTTCGAGATATTCATCATCAAAGTTGAAAATCAAACTAACCTTATTTTCACTATATTCCCCCTTCTTTTTGTACATAATTCTTGATTTTTATAAAAAGTGGCACACAATATTTTATAAACACCCTTTAAAACCTTATATTTTTATTTATTTTACACCTTTTTCCCATAAATTGCGAAGCTTCACTTTTAAGCTAGGCGGCCATGATTCCCTAGTGTATACATGGTTGCGGCCACGATCCGACGTGTGAAAGTGGAGGTTTGCAATTAAATGGAAAAAAGGTGTAAAATAGATATAAAAACAAGTTTTTTAAAGGTGTTTTTAAAATATTATGTGCCAATTTAGTGTAAAAGTCAAGAATTCTGTGCAAAAAGAAGGAGGAATAGTGTAAATAAGGTTAGTTTGATTTTCAACTTTGATGATGAATATCTCGAAAACGAAACGTTGCCGAAAAAATATTTTTTCAGATTCGTAATCAGCGCCCCAAAAAACCCCCATATACCAAATTTGGTCAAAATCGGCGAGGAGGCAACTTTCGAGACAATTACCACAAATAACTTACAACCATGGTTACCACAATTACGTTTCGACAATTTTTTCAGGTAAATGCTAGTACTTGATTTGGTTTAAACTAATACATTCAAAATTTATTGAAATTTTTCTCATATATAGAATATTTAGTCGGACATTAAACGTTGAAGGCACCACAGGTATTAAGGATAATAACGCTTTCGGCCAACGTAAACCCACCATCGACCTCAAGCGTTATTATCCTTATAATACCCTTGATACCTTAATAACTATTTTTAGCCAAAACTAACCACAACTAAGATATGTTTTGTAGTTTTTTAATGAACTTTGAGTAAATAAGGTATAATATTTTAAATAGTTTCACATTTAAAATAAAACCAAAAAACGTTCTATAAAGGTACTTTCGTTTACCCATTTTATTATTTAACTTCCATTAGTCATATGGAAATTTTTAATTGCTGCATTAATCTTAGAATAGGCAACAATCTATTTATTGAATTAACAGCTCAGACTAAATAAAAAAAAATATAAGAAATAAGAGTTTGTCATACAAATAAAACAAAAATAAATATAAGACAATTTTAAAAGATATATTGATATGTATAGTGTATTTATTTATATTTAAACTAACACAGAACCAGTCATAAATCTCCGGTAGCAAAAAAACCCATAAAATATCCTAAGTAAACAATCTGTACAGGTCTCATAAAATTTTTCTTTGGTCGGGCTTTTCTGATAATGTTTAAAAACCATTCTTTATGTTGAGATGAGTTGATCGAAAAATTACCTGCATAGAAGCATTTTTTTTAAAATAAACAGATCAGGCGTATACTTTCGTCTCTTTTTACAAAAAAGTCGTCAAGGCTGGATCCCATAACAGCAATAGGGTCCTTGCACATTTTTTTTTAATGATGTCGTTTGCACTATTATAGACCGTTCTTCAAAACCTACTACTTCGTTTTTTCTTTAATTCGCTTTTTTGCCGATATTTCGATTTAATAACTTCGAAATTCAAAGGTCCCGCGAAAACGCTTTCTGTTAGGTTACTTATAAATGACGTCATTTATAGGTAAATGTCTGCGTTGCCAAATAGCCTAGTAGTACAATTTTTGGCATTGGTACAATGACACAGTGGAGATGTACACTAGATGTACGCATTGAACTGGGCGGTTTTTTAACCTCGCTTTTGCAATATTTGTTTTCATTTTATCGTTGCTCTTGTTCTGTGTGATTTGTATTGGATTTTTACGGTTGTGTCTCAAAATGAGTAAAGTTTACCGTTGGTGTATAATTCTATTAATATGCCTGGAAAGACTTTTGTTCAAGTTCCATCTGATAAGGCTTTAAGGAATCTATGGCTTCAAGCAGGGGGACGTGATCCTGAAAGGTTATCTTCAACATCTAGTTTGTTTGTTTGTGAAGATCACTTTGATGTAAGTATTCTTTATCAGTTTTATGACAGTAATACGAGCAGAGATTTTTACACGAGTTCATTTCTCATCTCACAAATCAAATAGGTATTTCAAGTTTTTTGTCAAACAGTACAATTAAGTTGGAGATTTGGCAAATTATTACCTAGTGATGACGCTATCGCAATCAGAATCGTTTTAGAAAATTTGAATTTTTAGTACTTTTATTTTTGAAATATCTCAGAAGTTACTTTATTTATCAGTATACTAATTTACACACGCAATTTTAGACCCATATTTAATCGAACTACATAGAAATTATAAACATTTATTTTGCGTGCAAGGACCCTATTGTTTTCAATGTGCTTTCTCACTTGGACCCATCCTAACTCGCCTCTTTTGAATGTCTTACGCCACGGATGCTTTTCGGTCGACCTGAAAAACTGCACGTGTGCAGCCTGTCCCCAAGAAAGGATTTAAAAACTCTCCCTTTTAACAATGTACCTATATCTCTTCTGTCAGTTGTTTTTAAAGTAAGGAAAAAAATTCATTATTTACCAAATCTTAATTTATTTTGGAAACCACAAATTATCTCTGATAAAATATTCTCAGCAGATCTTCTTTCCTTTGTTTTATATAACTGGAACAAGTCCCTTTAGTTTAACATATTCAAAGCTTTTGATTTGATCTGGCATGATGGGCTTCTTAACAAACTTTCTTTCCACAGTCTTTCACCTAAGGTTTGTCCTAGACTCTTCACCTTTCTTACCAATTAACATATATCAGTTATTGTAGATGGTCATTTTTCCATCAGCTTTTACCAAATTAATGCTGGGGTGCCCCAGGGCTCAGTACTAGCACCAACTCTGTTTCTCCTTGGCATCAACGATCTTATTTCTTTCCGCTTTCCCCAACTCTAATATTCAATTTTTTTTAAGCCATCCTCTAAGCCTGATTTGGAAAACAATACAGGAAAAATTACAAATCCTTAAAAAACTCTTGGATTGGGGTAACAAAAATCTCCATCGTTCAGCTTATTGAGTCCAAAACACAGTCATCTTTGGAATCGCGAAAAAAGACTGCCATGCTAATCCGTTGCATACGAGAGGACAAGTTCTGCATCAAAAGAATCATTTAATCTTGTTGGCGTTACTTTTGTAAAATAACCTTAACTGGCATAAATGCATTACATCCATAGTCGCAGCAGCTTTCAAGAACCTTGAATCTCTCAGTCCAACCGAAAGTATTTGTCCTAATCTGTATGTATTCCAAATTAGCCCCTTTTGAAATATTGTTCTCATGTCCGGAGAATAACACTCCCACTACAACTTTTAGCATTCTTGATTTCATTTAAATTAGAGTTCTTCGTCCTATTACTGATTCCACGCTTACAGGAAAGCTTCCGTCTCTTACGAACCAAGGCTGTAGGGGATTTGTTGCTCTTTTATAGATATTTTTATGGCTTTTGGTCCAAGGAGTTGGTCAGTATAATCCCTCCTTCAGCAGCTCTAAACATAGCAACACGTAGTTCCACTTTAATGGATCCTTCTACGATCTAACTTAAGAGATCCCGAACTTTTCTTTTCTTTTTTTATTTCTATATCCTTATAGTGTCTGGGTTATGAAACCTGCTATCTGCAGAAATTTTTCCTTCTTTTGAAAATCTCCAAATATTTACTTTCCGTGTAAATAAACTTCCTTTTACCACACTTAAGAAACTTACTTACATTCTCTCATGGCACAATTTGGAACAGTGAGAAAAAGATATTTCTTGTATTGGTTATAGCTTAATTAGACGCCCATTTATGCATCGTTGTGCAAAGTTATCATTTTGAATACTTGCTATATTATCTTTTGACTACGTCCTTCTTTAAATTATTTATCTGAGTTTTTTTTAACTGTTATTTTTATTTTAAAATAACTTATTTTTTCTACTAAATTCCTAAAACCATGATCTATTTAGCTGTAGTTAAGATCAAAATTAGCACTATTTACTTAGATAAAAATCCAACATGACGCCTATAAGAAAAAATTAAGTTGATAATGGTGGCCGAGCTGTCCAATCTAAAAGCACTATTAAATACCGCGGAAAACGTGGCAATGTAAAATTATTTTTTAATTCGTTTTGAAATGGAGCTAGGGAAAAATGTAAACTATTTTCAAAATTACAATAAAGGACACCTTTTTTGTATCTTCTATAATTTCCGAAAGCCCAAAGGTGGAAGAATGCCACCAACCGAAAAGTAAAACAATAAAGAAAAACTTTAACGATATATAGTCTGACCATAAATGTAATATTTTTCCTAATGTTTGAAGACAAAATATATGTATTTTTTTGGCAAATGTAAATACGTTTTTTGAATCACATTTTAAACAATTTTTTCATTACCTACATCCGAAAAAAAAACAAAAAATTTTGCACTTTTGCACATTTAAAAACCTATTTGGGAAAGCTAAACCTAACCTCGTAGGTATAAATCGTGAGAAACCAATCTAAAATATTAAAGAGAATGTTTCTTTCTTAAAGTTTAGTACTAAAACCATTAATATGCAATAGGGCAATAATTATTTTTAAGTCTATGTTAAAAAATATTGCTTGATTTCCTTAAATAAATATAAAAATTTAGATCTTGAAAAAGGTAATTATTAAATAAAATTTGATTTACATTCCGACTTTCGTTGGCGTTCAAATATACTTTTAAATAAATAATAATAGCGCTAAAAATAATTTTAATTATAATTATTAAACACAAAAAGGGAAAAAAAATTTTGTTACCAACACAAAAGTTATCTAATTAACAGCTGGTACATGACATTTATATTTAAAAGATATAAATTTTATCTTAATTTAAAAGGCCTAATCTAGGATTTTTTTATCGGTCCACGAAGATTTAGGGCCTAAGTTTAACTTACTTAACTGGATTTTCTTTGGTGTAAATATTGAAGAAGGATTAGAAGGTATAGTTAATAAAACCGCCAACTTATATACCACGTTCTTAAGAATATATAGAAGCAGTTTTATAGCTCGAAAATATCGAGCAAAGTTATAAAAACCATTTCTATTTAAAATCCTTTCTTTTTAAATATAATTACCTGCAAGATTAAGTTCCTTGACAGTTTTTAAAATACTATCACCAAACATAATTACATCATCGATTAAAATACAAGTATCACCATCCTTCCAAACACCTTCAATTAATTTATTTGTTCCGTAATTTTTAGTTTCTTTCCTTTTCATTATCATTGGAAAATTTGTATTTACTGAAACCAGAGATGTAAACGGTACTGCTGTATATGGGACACCACAAAGTAAAACCTTGGTTATTTTTGGGTCATTTTTCTGGGACTTATTTACTAACTCTCTAATACGTTCGGACAAAAGGTCTGATAAATCTTTCTAAAATGCAACAATAGTTTATTAAAATTTCTATAATAAACTCCAAGAATTAGAACTTAAATCTTAAAAACCGTACTTAAAATACATATAGCAAAATCGTATATTTTCTGTTCATCTAAATAATAGTACACTTTTTAAAGTTACAATAAAATATTGTAACTCTCTTAAAATAAAACAATAATTAGTATTATATATGCATACTTTTAAAGTTACTTAGGTTGTATCTATTAATCACTCAATTCTAAATAGTAGGGGAGCCCAAGCGGGGATTTCAGGATTTACGAAAGCGCGGCAGATTAGCATACAGGGGGATACCTTGTACCCGGTTAAGTGTCTCCACCAAATATGAGCCCCATATATATGGCCGCCCGTCAAGGTAAAAATCAATTGGAAAAAAAAAATGATCTTAGAAATTTTCGAGCGAGTCAGATTAAGGTACGGTGAATTAATTACATGCTAAAAAGTATACATTTTACTAATCTGACATTTCCTGATGCCAAAAAGGGTGGGAGGGTTAAATTTAATAAAAAAAAAAAGTATCTCGACATCTCGAGCATGGCTATAATATATATATATATATATATATATATATATATATATATATATATATATATTATATATATATATATATATATATATATATATATATATATATATATATATATATATATATATATATATATATATATATATAAAATATATATATAAATTTAAAAAATTTAGCAGGGGATCCTTTAAAAAACCGAAGAAAACGGATCGTTTTATGGCGTGCGCATTTAGGTGCCTAGCAACATCCTTTAGAAAGTTGAAACCCTCCGGAATATCTAAAAAACCGAAATTTGCCGATTTCGTTTTTATTTTTTGACGTTATTTAAAGAATATGGAAAAAAACACACTTTTCGTCCAATTTTGCTTACAAAAATGAATAAAGCTTTTTGTACAATATTTAAATACGGCGCTCAATTGTTTATTGCATTTTTTTGAAGCAGTTATAATTCCAATTACAATGATATATAACACTTAATATTTTTCTGTTAAATAAACATATTTTCCATAAGAGGCAATGACTTAGACAAGGAACGCATATCATTTCTTATAGGGGCGTTCCATTTTTGTTAATAAATATTAAGTGTTATACATTTTTGTAATTGGGATAATAAGGGGTTTAAAAAAATTAAATAAAAAACCCAGGTCCGTATTTAAAAAAATAAAGTTGATGATGGTTTAACGAAAACGAAACATCGTACGGAAAATCTCTTAACGCTGTTCTGTAGAGCTTAAGAAGTGGCCATGAGAAAGTGTCTTTTGTTTTTCCATATCTCTTTAAATAACGTTAGGAAAAATTTAAAACGAAATTAGCAAATTTCGGTTTTTTCCGGATATCTCCGGAAGTACTCGGAATTTTACAACTTTCTAATAGGCAAGTTGTTAGACACCTAAATGCGCAACTTTGCCATAACTTAACCGACCTTGTATCTCTTAGGGTTTCCGAGATCCCCATGCATGCACTCGAATCTGTGGCACCCTGTATGTCGAAAAGTAAATAAAAATTCCGATATTATAATTATACATGCATAAATGTAAACAAATGTATAATAATTATTAAGACATTAAAGTAGGCTGTGATTGTCGGTGACAACAAGAATGTTTACGAATAAAACAAATAAATTTATTTTGACATTTAGTTTTAAATGCTTACTATAAACGCGTCCAAAGTAAAGCAACTTTTAAGTATATTTCTAAAAAGAAGGTTTTTAGAAAAAGGAAGGGCAAAAATAATTGAGTGAGGTTTATTTTATGATTTCTTGAATATTTTTGTGCTGGATTTCAAAAGACTTTTGAATGCGGTCATGGAACGTAACAAACAAGCCGATATGTCAAGACAGTTTGTGCTACCCCGGTAAAGTGTATCTAAAATAATTTCGTCGTATGACAGGGGACACTCAGAGAAGTTACCAAAATCGGGAAGGCCAAGGAAAACACCTGTATTGACCGACAGACGCATCAAAAGAATTGCTCAAAATGATCCTTGGAAGTCCGCACCTAGAATTATTCCCGAAATTCCAGAAATTATGATTGGTATACAAACAGTTCAAAGAAGGTTGGTAGAGACAAAGCTGTTTAGTAGACGTCCAGCTAATAAGCCATTAGTTTCGGCAAGAAATAGACCAGCAAGTTTGGCATTTAAACTGGACCGTCAATGAATGGAAAAAAGTTCTATTTAGTAATAAAACGCGTTATAAAATATTTAATTATTCTGATGAAATGGGACGTGTAAGGCGGCCACCCATTACAAGGTTTAATCCTAAATACGTAAGACCCACAAGTAAACATGGTAAGGGCAGTTTTTTATAGGGTTATTTTTTAATGGAATGGGGTAGGCCCTATACACTTTATTAATGACACGATGGACCGATTATAGGGATATTATGCAAAATCTTATGCCTTTTTATGCAAATAATTAATAATAATGGATATTCTATTAATTATTATTAAATACTTTCAATGGTTATTGTTCTAAAATGTTGACTTTTAATTGTTATTGTCCTAAAATGGGTTAAATAATTTTTGTTTAAATAAAATACTGTTAAAAAGAATTTGTTGCTCTACTTTTGTTGCTTCCGTTCTCGTTAATTTTTATATTCATTATTATTAACCATTTTTAAACTGATTTAACAGACACCAAAATGTTGTAAAATTTTACTTTCAGTGTAAGAAAAGCATTATATTAAACTTAGCCAGAACTCACTACTCAATAATTTAATTTGATTTAAATTAAAATTAATTTAAAAACAGTTGTTGCTTTACTTGTTATCCGATAGTATATAAATATATATATATATATATATATATATATATATATATATATATATATATATATATATATATATATATATATATATATATATATATATATATATATATAATATATATAAATTAATATATATATATATAGATAACCAAAAATAAATGTTTTTTTGAAAAAACCCAATATAATGGGCGAAACGTCAAAGTAATGTGTTTCCTTAAATAACAAATAACAAAAAACCTATACCCAAGAAACTTATTATATATATATATATATATATATATATATATATATATATATATATATATATATATATATATATATATATATATATATATATATATATATATATATATATATATATATATATATATATATATATATATATATATATATATATATATATATATATATATATATATATATATATTATATATATATATATATATATATATATATATATATATATATATATATATATATATATATATATATATATATATATATATATATATAATAAAAAATATGTGTTTGGTAATTTTAATAACAGTATTGGTAAACATACCTACAGGGTGTCCCGAAAACAAAATTTTATTAGAAAGTACATTTTTTTAAATGAAACGTCCTCTACATTTTGTTAATTTTTTTACTCTTTATTTAATTCTACATCAAAAATGCGTTTCACACTATACGTCAATTATTACTGGGTTTTGAGATAACGACCTATAATTGTAGTATTATCTGATTTACTCCTGTAATAATTAAAAACGATTAAAGAATAAAAATATTTAACGTAACATACTATAGTAAATACTTAAATTGCTGGCTTTTTTAGTACTATTTTCTGTCATAATTATTTTAAAATATTTTTTTTAATGTCAGAATGACCAATTTAGTTCTTTTATTATTTACTTAATTATCTTAAAAACCAGCAATAATTGGCGTATTGTGTATTTGACAATTTTGGTGTTGATTCAAATGTAAAATCAAAATTTGGCAAAATATATATGGCGTTCCATAAAAAAACACACACACTTAACGATGAAAACTCTGTTTCTAAGACACCCTGTATATCTACCAGTCCCGGTATTAAAATAAGTACCTATTATCAAACACACGTTTTTATCTTAAATTTTCTTTTAGCAATGGACTTAGCAATTGTTAAGAGTTAACAACGGTTTAGAATGTTTAACAAAATGTCAGATTTTGACAGGTTGCCTACTAAAATCAGTGAATAACACTGACAATGACGTTTTGTTAAACATTCTTAATCGTTGTTAACTTTTAACAATTGCTAAGTCCGTTGCTAAATTTAACAACGCAATCATCACTCGGCCGAAGGGGCAGAGATATTTAGTGTATAAATATAGTTGGGACATGCTGTATATTTAAATATATAAAATTTTATCCGAAAAAACTTACCATTAAAGCAGGGTAACTCACAATAACCCGAAAGTCAAAATAAATAGGCGTGACAGCTCCACTTTGCGTAATAAAACTTCCAAATTTTATCACATTTGCGTTAAATAATTTTACTGATAGTTCCTTTAAGGCTATACTAAAAGTAGTCATCCTTCATCAGATAAATTAAAAATGTAATTTAGCTTTTTAAATTATTAAATTAATACAAAATATTACCGACAAAAAATTGTGGGACCCGTCTACGTTATACATGTGATGACACTAAACGCTTGGGTTCAACAAAAATCTTTTTCTGGGTACAATAAATACCTAAATTTTTAATGAATGCTGATGGTCAGTCACAGGCGTAGGTAGCATAACTTGGTAATCTAAACTATTTATTTCTTCGTATGTTTTGAGTAAAAGTAAAGAAGTTCCAAGTCATTATTTTTAAAATAAATAATTTTTATGCATGGCACAATTTCTTTAAACAATACAAAACAGTTTAAAGAAGTAACGAAGAGGTATTTTTAAAAATATTCGGTAAAAAGAATTAATGACAATAGAGCACCTGCTTAAAATGGCATCTATCAAAAGTAGTCCGTCGCCTGTCGGTAAAATATTAAATATGTTTTAAATAAATGTAAATGTTACAACTAATAATTGTTTAAAATATAGTTTTGCTATATCTACAATCATACTAAAACATTTATGTAAAATGAGGGCCAAGTTCCTATCCCTCTTGTGAAATACTGAGATCTAAAATGAGACCAAGTTCTTTTTTGACTTGCAAGTTTTTTATTGATCTGTCTTTATTAATAAATGTTCTTTTTTTATTAATTAAGACACTTTTCTTTATTGATATAAATAGATCAGTTGAAAACTTCTTCCTCTTCTTCTTCTCGTAGCGTCACAATCCTTCGTGGGTTTTAGCTGCATCTACGCCTCTTCTCCACCTATTCCTGTCCAATACAACCTTCTTCCAGTCCCGTTCTCCTAAGACTTTTACATCTTCTCTCTCTTTCTTACTCTTTCCCACCGGGTTTTCCTCCCATATCCTCTTGATAAGACGTTCATTCGGCGATCTCAGTACGTGTCCGGCCCATCTGAGCCTTTGTAATTTTTTTCGTTTACTAAGCTCGGTCTTTTGTACATGTTCTTACGCTCCTCATTTGTTCTTATTCGATATTGACCCGTTCTCTCGTCTACAGTAGGCCAAAAGATTTTCCGCAATATCTTTAGTACTAGTTCGTTCTGTTTCGTCATTGTCCATGTATCCGAACCGTACATAATAATTGGCTTGATAACTGCTGAATATATCCGTATTTTAGTTCCTATATATCAGTCGGGACATAAACAGGTCCTGTAAGGCAAAAAAATATTTATTGCCCTTTAGTAATATTGCTTTTATTTCGCTACTGATATCGTTATCCGAGGTTATAACTGCCCCTAGGTACTGAAATTGGTTTATTCATTTGAAATAGTAGGTGTCCATGGTTATGTTTTGTCCTATTCTGTCCCTTTCTGCTCTTCGTCTGACAGGTATATATTTGGTCTCATCCTCGTTGATCTTAAGGCCTACCTTCTTGGTCTCCTTCTCTATGTTCATGAACAGTTCTTTTGTTTTAATCGTACTGCTTCCTACCGTGTCTATGTCGTCAGCATATGCTAAGATCATTTCTGGGCCCTTATTTGTAAATATTTCAGACCAATATTTGTTTCTTTGATAGCCATGTCCAGCACTATGTTAAAGAGCAATGGTGACAGGCCATTGCCCTGTTTTAGGCCATTGTTGATGGAGAATGTTTCAGTGTTGTTCTTTCCTATCCTAACTTTAGAGTTTTCTACGCATATCTTGGTTAACTTTATAATCTTTTCTGGTACCCCTTTGCCTTCCAACGCTTGCCAGATACTTTTCCTGGTGATGCTATCGTATGCCTAGCGGAAGTCTACAAACAGTTGGTGGACCTCTCTGTTAAAGTCACAGCTTTTCTCTAGGTAGGTAGGTAAGTTTAAAGTAAGTGGACTTTTTACGCCCTCCACTGCGACCGCTCGGTCTATTGTGGCTCACACCTTTTTATATTTCTCCCAATAGGATCGGACTTCTAATGAATCCGATACCATATTGGGAGAGAGTTCTTGCCACTCCTCTTACTCGTGTCGCTACTGGACACGAGTACAATGTGTTCTGATGTGTTCTGGTGTCGCTGTCTCCTGGAGAGTATGACGAGCAGACGATTAGATCCGTCATGCCCTCCTCTCCCGGTCTAGTGACGTGGGTAGCTACCAGGTCCTTGTTACAGGAGCCAGATGTTATTTCTGAGGCCGCATCTCCGGCCTTACCCTATGAAAACGGTCTTATCTGCTTTCTGTTCAAAGCCAGGGAACCCTTTTTCCTATAAAGGCGGTTCTGTCCGCCTTTTGTTTGGATTCGGGGAACCCTTCCCAAGCACCTGTTTGGTCGGGATGGATTAGCCCCTCCCCATGAAACAGGCGCCGGTGACTTTAGGGGCTCCTTTCGAAACGGATTCACCCGTTTCGGTCAGCGCACCTTTGTCCTTGTGCTTATGGCACCTCTCGAAACGGATCTATCCGTTTCGGTCACTGCACTTTGTCACTTTTTTCCTATGAAAGCGGTTCTTGTCCGCTTTCTGTTTTTTTTTGGAAAAAGCTCGAGGAAGTAATATTCCACCAGAGGCGCAGTAGCCCCGCATTACCGCAGTAAGGCTAGATACTCTGAGAGGTCGCTCTGTATCTCAGAGGCACCGTTGGAGACACCTGTTTAAGGCACAGGATGTCATACACTCATTAGCAAGGTATGCCAACACCTTGAGTTAAGCCTTGTGTTCATCTTAGCTTTGGATCCAGTTTCATATGCTAGCCAAAAGAGTTGCCGATAACCAGCAACTCTAGCCCATGTTCCAAAAGATCCTACTGGGCCCAACCACGACGACGACGTGTGAACACAGAGTTGGGAGCTTTTCTCTAGGAGCTGTCTTTTGGTGAATATCTATTGTTGATCTCTTCTGTTGGAACCCGCATTGATAGTCCCCTAAGTTGTCATCTGCATATGGGGATATGCGTTCTCTTAGTCCATTTGATAACACCTTGTATATAACATACAATAGGGGTTATTTCCCAATAGTTTTTACAGGCCAGCCGGTCTTCTTTCTTTTGAATGGGGATGATGATACCCTCATTTCACTCCTTTGGCAGGGTTTCCGTTTTCCATATGTTTTTCAGTAGCTCTAGTATGACAGTATATAGATGTTCTCCTCCATATTTTATGAACTCCGCCGTTATGGAGTCCTCACCTGGGGCCTTGTTATTTTTTAATTGGTTTATTGCCCCTTTAATCTCCTTTATCGTGGCTTCTGGTACATACTCCTCCGCTCTTTGGTATACCTTCTTTGTGTTCCTAGTTACTGCATCTACATATGTTTAACAGGTTTTCGAAGAATTGTTTCCATGCTTGCATTACTTCTTTTATGTCAATTAAAAGATCGTTGTTTTCATTTCTTAAGATGTTGGTCTTTGGTATTTAACCTTTCCTTATATTTTTTACTTGTTTGAAAAAGTTTCGGCTGTTTGTTGATCCTGCTTCCCTTTTTACATTCTCTATTGTTTTATTGTAAGCTTTTTTTCCTTCTTATCATCCTTCTTGTCTCCGCTCTGAGGTCGTTGAATCTTTGGGTGTTTCTATTACTTGAACACTGCAGCATTTCTATTCTGGCCTTGTTTTTGGTGTCTAGGGCCCTTTGGCAT
>JAHBCN010016344.1:0-19618 GCA_019359885.1 Listronotus oregonensis
TCATGGTCACCCTCAAAATATTCTGTGGTTTGCGCTAAGCATTTTGTAGAAAGTGACATTATTAGAGAGGATGATTATCGCTTGCCAGATGGGTCAATGAAAAAATTACCTACCAAAACTAGACTAAAGTTAAATGCAGTGCCTGTTTTCCAAATTTACCACATTACTTCTCAAAAACAGTCCCTGTTTCCCGAAAAAGTCCTGCTGAAAGCTTGGATAAACTTGAAAACAATAATGGTCCCTTACAAACGACCCTATTCTGCACTTTACCATAGTACCTCTGTTTTACTAGAAATAATTGACTATTCATTTTCAAAATTTGATTTGTCGTATATTTTACCAGGTAAATTTACTACTGAAAAGTTAAAAAAAGATTTGTAAATACAGACTTCTGGGGTTGTAATTACAATGTTAGCTTTGATGATATTTTAAATGCTGAGAAAAAATTAGACTCAAACATATATTTAGAAGCGCTGCTGATGGTAATTTCTCTTTAGCTGAGATTAAAAAACAGGGGACAGCTGTATCCAGGAAAATGATCTTGATTGGACAATACCTCAAAATAATTACATAAAAAATTTTTTGTTTTTCGAAACGAATACCTAAATGAATATGAAATTGACAAATCTCAAATTTATATACCGGTTATGCTGCCCACAAAATTGTAAAAAAATATAATAATTGTAACATCTGTGTTTCTTTTCTTGTTGAAAGTAAGGGAAACCTAATTGACGACGAATACTTTGATTGTCTACAACGTGGCGGTTTAAAGGTTCCTACAGAAATTGTTAAAGACGTTCTGTTCCATATGTGCGCGATTTTTGAAAAAATTATTAATGACCCTGATACTGAGAGTGACTTCCTAAAAATGGAAAATCAAAAAGCTATCCTGTGTGATCTAACTAATTTAAGCACTAGACAACATGAAGGCTTTAATGATTTATGCTCGCAATGTATTTGTGGTAACGAGAACAAAAATATGTTCATTATGATGTCTCTATTTTTCAAACATTCTTTTAAATAATTATGTTAAAAAAGAAATAACAAAAATGCCACAAAAAAATCGGAAAAGGCTGAGTCAAAAAACAAAAAAAGGAAACTAGACACATTTAATAAATAAATAAACAAAACAAAACTAAGTACAATTACTAACAAAAATGTTAAATTACACTTGTTTCCTTTTACAACAGCATCATGTTCTTATGCCTTGACCTATGCACATAAATTAATTTTTTAGAGTTTAAATATTATATAAATATATTTATTTTTTCAAATATTATACTGATTTAATTATTTTAATGGAAATATCAATACTATTTACGCGATCTTTGAATTGAGCCTAAATGAATTTAAAAAAAATGCGCCTCGATACCCGGATTACGCTCATCGCGCTCGAGGAAACCGATCTGAATCTCTGCCGGTTGCGGCGTTGCCAAGTGGTTGTTCACGGCTTGTAGTGAAGTAGGGCTGTGCTATAACTTTTAAAATAATTCGAATTAAAAAAAAACCCTATGACTCTATTGAACAAAAAAATAATTAACAGACATTTGTAGTTTTAACATTTTTTATATACAAGTGTTCCATATCGTGTATAAAACAAAATAATATAATCAACTTTAAATTAATAATTACTGATATTTTTTTAACTGTTAAAACAATCACGAACGAAAATTTATTTCTCAAATGGATCATTCCCACTCGCAAAAATGTCGAATAGAAAATGAAAAAAAATGAAATTCGAGAATCAAAATTTTCGATGCGCATGATTTTTTATCGACATTATACTG
Organism: Listronotus oregonensis; assembly: GCA_019359885.1. NCBI lineage: Eukaryota > Metazoa > Arthropoda > Insecta > Coleoptera > Curculionidae > Listronotus > Listronotus oregonensis. Next base: position 1,788 of record JAHBCN010016344.1, read on the forward strand.
TGAGTTCGTGATTGGCGAATAGACCGCCTAAAATCTTATCTCCATTTATTTCCCGAATAGTTGGGGGCTATAAGTGGGAAACGGTTTCATCAAGACATTTCTGACATGGTTAAGATCACCTCAAGTGGACCCCCATTTTTCACTTGATCATGGAATATTTAGGTTAATATAAAAACCTTTTAAGATAATTCAATGAAATTTTCAGGAATTGTTGTTTAATCTTCATATTTTCAAAACAGTAAAACATCTGGAAATGTATTTACATTTAAATAAACAATTGCAAATTTTGATCTCTCAAATAATGATTTTTTTTTATAATTTTTTTTCAGGTAGAAGGCATCATTAACAATAAACCCAAAACAGTTTTTCAAAATTATCATTTTAACAACTTTTTTTTTACAATAAAAATTTTGCAGACTTTAAATTAAATAATCAATTACAAAAACAACCATTTAAAAAATAATTAAAAGAAACTTTTAGGAATGGTTGTTTAATCTTCATATTTTAATATTTAATATTTTTTTAATTGTTTACATTCGAATCAAGCATGATTTAACGAAAATTCGACCCACGCCTGCAATCGATTCAACTGTCTCCACCATATACTTCGCACCTTGCCAATATTTGCTGATTATTGCTGGACATTGTTAGGGACACTCCCGAAACGAAATATCGCTGTTAAACGTCGGGAACATTTTTGAGGATATTTGAGATTAATGTTAAATTACATTTATAGTTATATTACAGCAAAAATAATGAGTCTCTCACTACCGGATATAAGAATTGTTCCCTTTTTCGCTGCATGTATATCTTCACATCCCATTAACGTTTTTCCCTATGGCGATACCATAAAAACCACTAGAATCTTTATTGACCCACGGTGAATAATTTAATTATCGCATCGCCCCGAGAAAATCCCCATACACCTGAGAGTACCTTTTTCAATTAAAATTTTTCTACGGATGAGGAAAATATAATTAAATTATGCCGCCTCGAAATCAAATGGGAGATAGCGTATCGTATAACAGTAATGATTTAAGATCGTTTTAATGGGAAATAGTTATTTAACCCATATACACGCCCATGGGCTATATCCGATTTATTAGTATTTGAAGAAAAGGAGAAATCAGTGACATTACAGAAAGATTTTTTGTTATACCTGGTGACCCAGCGGATATGTTTAGCCAAGAAAAACATTTTTTTTTGAAATTGATTTATTCGTCAATACACTTGAAGTGTAATACATTGATTTCAATGCCTCCTTTCAATACCATGTTTTAAAATAATTTGTCTTTGCTCTCAAAACAAGTCTCGTTTCGGCAATCACTTCTTTATTTGAGCCAAAATTCTTTCCCTGGAGCATCTTTTTGAGGTCTGCTATAAGCCAATAGTCGCTGGTGACCAGATCTGGAGAATACGGTGCCTGGCGAAGCAATTCAAAGTGTAATTCATGCAATTTGACCATCGTTTTCATAGACCTCTGACACTGTGCATTGTCTTGGACAAACAGCACTTTTTTCTTTTGCATGTTTTTTCTTGATTTCTACACTCAATCGATCCAATAATGCCATGTAATATTCGCTATTGATAGTTTTACCTTTCTCAAGATAGTCGATGAACAAAATACCATGCGCGTCCCAAAATACGGATGCCATAACCTTGCCAGCTGACTTTTGAGTTTTTGGTCACTTTGGACGACTTTCACCGGCTGCTATCCACTCAGCTGACGATTTTTTTGATTAAGGTATGTAGTAGTGGATCCATTGTTCATCCATTATCACATACCCACGCAAGAAATCCTTTTTATCTCGCTTAAATAGTTCAAAACAGCGCTTTGAATCGTCGACGCGTTGTTGTTTTTGATCTGATGTAAGCAAACGCGGCACCCGTTTCGAAAGCAACTTACCCATGCCCAAGTTTTTATGTAAAATTATATCAGCTATTTCACGCAACTTCAATTTACGATCGGCCAAACTCTTTTGTGGACTTTTTTATGTTTTCCGAAATAACTTCCAAATTTTGGCGACCAGAACATTCAGTAACATCGGTGTTAATACGATCACGTTTAAATTCAGCATACCAGTCAATAATACTTGATTTTGTATCCCTCTTTACAAGAGTGCCCCTAAAGGATGCAGTGGAACATATTTTGACATCTTCCCAGAAGATATCGCCAATTTGTTTAAACATTGCTTGACAACCACCTTTTTTTCATGGGACAACAAGATTTATGAACAGATTGAAGGAGTAGCAATGGGAAGCCCTCTCAGCCCGGTAGTAGCAAATTTCTTCATGGAAAAGTTCGAACAACTGGCTTTAAACAGTGCCCCTTACAAGCCAAAAGTGTGGTATAGATATGTGGATGACACTTTCGTAATATGGAGTCATGGACTAGATAAACTGCAAGAATTTCTGAGACATGTTAACAGCATCCATGAAAATATACAGTTTACGATGGAAATCGAGGACAACGCGTAAAGGAAGATCATTAGGCCACACGGTATACAGAAAACCCACACACACAGATCGCTATCTACATAGGGATTCCAACCACCACCCTTGTCAGAAATATGGAGTCATTAAAACTCTAACAGAAAGGGCAAGAAGAATTTGCGAACCCGAGGCGCTAAACGCAGAACTAACACATATTCATAATGCTTTAAGGGCTAATGGTTATTCAGACCGAGAAATCAAAAGATCAATGGAACCAACGAATACCAGACCCGTGGAGAACAAACAACTCCAGCCAGTGGCAAAAGCATTTCTGCCCTTTATTCCGAGGGTTACGGACAGGATTGGTCGATTGTTACAAAAGAAAAATGTAAAAACAATATTCAAACCAACGAGGAAAATCAAAGAATGCCTTCGATCGGCCAAAGATAAAAGAGATCCACTTGCGTCTTCAGGAATTTATCGCATTCCGTGCACATGTGGAAGCGTGTACATAGGAACGACAAAACGCTCGATCAACACCAGGATTAAAGAGCATAAAGCCAACTGTCGTCTGGGGCAGACAGACAAATCCGCCGTAGCAGAACATACCCTTACAACGGACCATCGAATAAAGTTTGAGGAGACCCAAGTACGCGACCACGTCGGCATACCACTCCAGACTCTACAGAAAAGCCATTGAGATAGAATAGCATGCAATAACTTTAATAAGGAGGAAGCAGTTAAGATCAACAAAACAAGGATCCCCATAATTAAGGGACGAGAATTGCACCCTTTGCGAACAAAGCCGACCGGAACCGATTGGAACCGAAGGTAACCGAAGCCCCGCCCACTGCCTCCCGAACGTATAAATACGAGCTACGACCGCGCAAAGCCCAGTAGTTCGCATACTGTCGAGCAGGAAGCAACTTCTGAAGATGCCAACCGCTCGTGTTGGCCAAACGTCAAGTCAACCAGACTATTGACCCCTGCAACAGCCCCAAAACCATTGAAACATTAAAACAATGTTTAATCAACACACGAAATTCTCTTCTATCCATTGTTGTGAAAATAACGTTGTTTCACTAAAACCATTGTAACTTGAGAACCAAATGTCGGATTGTCATAAAATTTTAACACGTACCGTTTGAAGGTTGGTATTATCAAGAAATCATATGCGTATGTCAACAATGGTGTCATCTATATGTCAAACCGAGGACTTATTGTGTGACGTAGTAACAGCTGATTACTGAAGTATTTTTTTAAATAATAATAGAAATTTTTTTAATGGGTGAAAGACTCTGCCGTGAGGTTTATGTTTGTACCTTTAAAACTCCCTGTATATTTTCCTGTCTTAAAATATTAAACTTACTGTATATAGGTTTTTATAATTAAGATAAGGAAATAACGGTTTGCTGACCACGCCCTTTCAGTGAAACGTTGCGGTTATGTTTGGAAAAACTAAGTTCGCTCGTTAAGCTAATGGATTTCTGCGATATTGGCAAATCGCATTAAAAAGTTTGCAATAAAATTTCTTACTAAAACCAATTGATACGGTTTAATGCATTATTTTCTTTAGTTATAAATATGTTCTATAGTTTAATAATAAATAAAATACATGGGCGCGTTTGAACTGCAGTATTTTTAACAGTATAAAATTCAGAGGCATCTTATATTATATTATATATATGAAAAAGTGTAACAAACGAAATATAGCGTTATTCTGGAGAACTAGATACCTATCCGAACTTAACAGCTCATTATAAAAGAATATGAAAAAAGATTGGGGGATCTCTCCTCCCTCCTCTTGGGACAATGTATACTGTCACTCCATCCATCACTTTTGGCACATTATACTGCGGGACATCATACCACATGACACTTAATTGGGACCTCTACCAAATGTGGCACGTTACTGAAGGAACTTGAATACTGTGAGCTGTAAAGCTGCCCTTAATTGGGTACGGGCGTACCTCCTCATATGAAGGTAACCGACCTTCAGGAAGGACTCCCCGATTATTGGTACGGTTACCTATGAGACTTTAAATATCTTAATTGTTACATAAAATAGTCGTAATGTATAGGGTTGTCACTACACACTTACTAATTGTATCATAGCGCAAATGTGTTTAGGTAAACTTTAGTGTCTTTATTACCATTCCTAAGCCATCGAATATTATAAAATATAATATAGATAATTTGGAAGGTTAAACTCCCCTTGGCGAGACATTGTGCGGAAAATCCCATTTATTTTGCATGAATAACGTTTTGTAGCAAAAAATACTTTTGGGAAACAAAGTTCGAATGGCGGAAGCGAAGGAAGCCAGCGTGAAAAATATTACTGGTCCTTGGAACATTTAACAAAGAGTTAACGGTTTAAAAGAAATCTAAAAAGTGCAAAGCAAATTTCAGCCAATTTTTAGTCTTAAAATAGTTTAAAATGTTCGTATTTTGCCGTTGAAGTGATGAACAAAATATTTTAAAAGTACTGCACAAATAACCAGTCAACATTTTCCACGGGTAACCCTGGAGAAGAAAATTATTTCATTATAATCATTATAGATTTTTTTAAATTAATGTTAACAGATATCTGACTGCGCCATGACTTCAGGAATAACCTCTAGATTACTAAAATCAAAAATCAAACATTTTTTTTAGGTAATTTTTTCAAACAATTACTATTACTATTTATTAATTATTAAAAAAAAAAGCCGTCTTTCGTTTTTTTTTTTAATATAACAAAAGTACTGGTTTTATCACTGACTCATAAAAAGACCGTTTATAGAATTCAAAAACCTACAAAATGGTTTAAAAAATCCCGATCCGACCATTTTTCACCGAGAAAAGCCGGAAAAACGCTTAAAACAGACCTTTTTTCAAAAATTCGTATCTCCGTTAATTTTCAATATTAGGATCTGATTTTTTGGGAAATAATACTCAATAACATAAATCACACTATAAACAAATTAGGTCCTTATCTTGAAAGTGCCGTGAATATTGGGCAAATGCCCCCTTCACGGTCCACTCAGTACGTCTCGGTCGCGAATTTTCACAGTGTCCAGTTCTTTAAAAAGGGCGTCTTTGGCAACAATCACGTCTAAATCTTAGGAAAATTTTTTACCACCAAGAAATTTGTTTAAATTTGAAAACAAATAAAAGTCCCATGGAGCCAAATCTGGTGAATACGGTGCATGAGAAACTTTTCAAAACAAGCACTGATAATTTACTGTAAAGATTAAAGTACCAAAAAGCATCTTTGAACTAAGGTACCACACAAAAAAGGTGTCTAACTTTAAATTTGCAAAAATAACGTAGCCCCATAGTGTTTTCCCGACCTGTACAATAATAAATTATCTTTAAACGACATTTTTATAGCAATTTCTAACTCTACATTTTATTTAAATTCATCTTCGACGATGATCAAAACTTCCCCGGGCCCTTATATGGCGCGCAGTGACCTCTAACGCGGCATGACTGAACTACTTTCCCGGTAAATTTAAACAATATCGATTAGGCATCGATCACGAATTCACGTTTTTCAATGGAAATGCATAAACCACAACACCGTAACGGAAAATGCTAATAAGGTTCGTCGATTTTTAGCGAATTTCTAGCTTTTACCTGCATTTATTTAACTTTATTCCATTCGGTTAGGTACTTAAGTTGCATAGTCGCAGTAATTATTTGCTTTGTGCTAGTCTTTAAAATACCCTATTATCGCGTGATTTTAATCTAAGAATGACGTATTCAAAAACAAATGAAGAAAATGTATTCCTCCCTGTTGGTCAATACACCCCTTCCACATATTTTTTAATGACTGATGAAAATTCTAGAGGTGCCACTGGCTGCAAACAGCTTAATTTTTCACACGTAAACAAAAATCAACACCACCCCTTGCGTCATCTAAAACTAAAGTGATATTCGCCCGAATTTTATCGAGAGTGGCTTTATCGCCATTTCTAAGCCATCGCGCAATTTGGGGAAAAGTTTTCAAGAAATAATTTAGGAGGTTAAAATCCCCTACGAAAGACATCGTGCGGAAAATCTTATTTATTTTGCATGAATAAGATTTTCCCGCGAAAAATACTTCTGGGAAAACGACGTTCGATGTAGTGGCGGAGGGGAAGTAGGCGGGAAAACTGCCCCGCAAGGATTAAAAAGAAACTAAATGGTTGAAAGAGAACGGAGTAGTGTAAAGGAAGTCGGCCAAAATTTGTTTTTGTGATAACTTTTTTATGTAAGTCTTATCAAAGATAATACTACTACGGATAGATGGTTCATTTAAATGGGGCGCTCTGAATCAGTTCGGAGATATCAATGATTCCGTAAATGTGAATAATATTAAGTCGGTAACCCCTGCCCCAGCGAAACGAGGTACGAAACCATGTGGACGTTGCCAAGTTGTCGCTTGTACCTTATTCGGAATCAATGCGAAAGCGGGCGGCTAAACGGGTTGTGTATTTTCTAGTCGCGTTTCATCACGCCAATGGTGGCCTGCCGGCAACACTGTTTAACTTTCGTTCAAGGATTGAAATTCATCGCGCGAAAATCTTTTTGATGGACATCGGCTCGCGTTAGCCAAACTCCATTAGGGGTATCAAAAATATAGCATTGAATGGTTTATCTTATCCGAAGTAGTATTATCTTTGGTCTTATATACAAACATATGGCCAGAACGGCTTAATTTTTAAGCTACAGGGTGTATAAGAAACATTTTTGGAGTAGAGTTTTTCCTTTTATTTTTAAATCAGGTTTTTTTTTGTAAAAATTAGTATTGTTAGTTTTCGTAACACGCAATTTTTAAAATTTGGGGAATATCTCGAAAAAAAAGTTTATCCAAATAATTCATGAGCTTTTTTTATGTTAAACTAAACAGACAATAAGAATCATGTACCAAATTATCAATAATGTTAATGGGAAAAAAAAGAAACTTTGTATTTCGTGAAAATTTTTTTTATTAAAAAAAAACCCCTAGCAGAGCTTTTTTTAGTAAAGCCATCCTCATTGCTATTCGTCGTCAAGCCGGACTCGTAGCAATTTCTTGAGCATACATAATATGTAACAGAACAATAACAAACTATCACATTATTAAACAAAATTAAAAGTAAAACAACTGTGAATAAAGTCACATTTTCACCTTTTAAAGGCTAAATTTTTAAAAAAAATTAACCCACTAGTATACCATTTTGTGGAAAGACGAACATGTGATCATGACATCATCTAAAATTTTAACCTATTTAAATTGCTTAATTTTGAAAAAAAATGGAGCTGCAAGTGAAAATCAAATTTTGAAATTCTATTAAAAATTTTAAAAATAACTGGAAAACTAAGGCAGATACGTAAAAATTACTAAGGTAAAAAAAAATTCAGCTTTTAAAATTACAAATAATTTGCTTTTTTAAATTTACTGTATGAGGGAAAATTTAAATGAGATATAAACACTTAAAACGGGGTGTATAGATGGGGGACTAACTAGGTTTACCTCTTTAAACTCACCCCTTTCAAAAAGTAAGGGCTTTAAACAGTTTTCATTTGTCTTGAAAAAATCAACAAAATGGTTTTTTAATAGCTATTTATGATGGGCCAGAGGCCCTCGGGCTATTTCGCCCTTTGGGGGGGATTATAGCCCCGTAAAGCCCGGGGGTGCATACAATGCTTTTTGTTTTACCCAAAAAAAGTTTTTCAATGACTAATTACATTATTTATTCGCAATATAAAAAATAAGTTGCACCTGTACCTGTATACGTAAGTAGATAATGACTGGTGTTAAGTTTGACTTTGATGTTTCTGTCAGTTAGTCAGTTGGCATTTTTTATTTAACGATTTGCTCAAAATGGAAGAAAATTCCACAAAAAAAAAGAAAAAGGCCATAAAAGCCCCCGAAAATCTTTTGCCAGTTAAATCAAGGCAACAGTATGTATGAGGGGAGTATGGCATTTTGGTATTTGGAAAGATGCGAACGCAATTCTTCAAATAACCGAAAACGTTTTAATGGCATATTTCCAGGAACTGGTAAGTTATTGATTTTATTTTAATACATTTTTTAAAAAATTTATTATTTTTAGTGGAAAAAAAAACAGTCCGAACGCTCTTTTGGGCCGTTTCCCCCTAAGGTGTACGTTGATGGTCTATGAAAATATAAAATTTCGCAATACCATCGTCTCATATTTTTTTTAAAAATTAAGTCGAAAGGATACGCCCCAAGAAGTCTAAAGTTTTGGAAGGAGAAAAAAATATTAAAATTTATTAAGAAGGCCCCGATGATATCTACTTGGTACAAAAAGTCATATTGGTAATGGGTGGGGAGGTTTAAGACGAGATGAGTTGGTCAAAATGACCATTGATGACTTTAAGATAGAGGAACAGTCTTGGTTATAAAGGTACCAGAAACTAAAACTTCAATTTAAAAAAATTTTACTATCATTGAAGAAGATTTAGGCGCTTTAAATTTAATAAAAAGTACACAACATTAAGACCAGCTGGAATAAAGGAGCGAAGATTCTTTCTTACCTATAGAAAAGGCGATGTACAGTACAACCCATTGGAAAAAATACCATAGGAAGCGTCCCAACATTGATCGTAAAATTTTTAAAACTGGATAATGCAGAAGCTTTTTACCGGTTTGGGGGCACATCGTCAACTTTACTTGTTGAGGCAGGTGCTTCGTTTTGAAACCTAAAAAAAAAATGGGAAAAAGGGAAAAACTCTTCAGTAGCTGAAGGATATATAAAAAAGTATTTCATCCAAAAACAAAGTAGCCAAAATGATTGCCAATTCAGTTAATTCCGAGGTTTTTGACTATTGAAAATTCTTTAATGGACTGTTCTTCTATACAAAATAGCGTTAGTGGTACCACCCCCCGCTACCATCCAAAAAAAAAACCCACCATTCTATAGTGGAATCAGCTACATTTTCCGGGACATTTCAAAATTGTAATTTTTATTTTGGGGAAAAAAAATTTAATTTTTAGTATTGTTTAAAAAAAAAAAATTTTTTTTTTTATAAACTTGATCTTTATTGTAAGAGAAATAAAATTGGATAAGCAATAAAATTTCCATATTAGCGCATTAGGTCATTATAAGCGGGCATTATCATAATGCCCGCTTATAAACCCGGTTTGATAGCAGGTATTATTGCTATCCCTAACATATTCCTTTCAAAAGGTTTTTATAGATCAATAATAGATAGGTAAAAAAATAAAGTACTTTTAATCAAAAAAAATGAAGGAGTTATGATTTAAAAAAAAATTTTTTAAAACACAAAAAACGATTTGTTTATTTTTTAAAAAATCCGCGGTTTTTTTATTTTTTTTTGGGGTTTTTCAATATTGTAAGGAGTAGGTTTTTGAGGATTTAAAAAGTAAAAAAAATAAATTAGTAATAGTTTTGAGCAGTTACATTTTTTAATTACAACTCTGTGACAATATGTTAAATTTTTTTTTTGGGGGAAAAAATTTTTTTTAAAAATCATAATAAGAATTGATTTTTAAGCGTTGAAAATATTAAATAATGTTTAAAAAAATTAAAACTTATTTTTAAATTTTTATATGGGCCCTAATTTTTTGGGTTTTAAGTTGTAATATGAAATTTTTGGTTTTTTCAATGGGGGAGTTTTCCCCCCCAAAAAAAAAAAAAACGACTTTCGGTATAATAGAGATTTTGAAGAGAAGGACAAGTAAGCTTAATCTTAAATTTTCAAGCAAAACACTGTGATAATATTTTAAATTTTTTTTAAAAAAAATTTTTTTTTTTTTAAATTTAATAAAGCTTGTTTTTTTTAAGGGAGAAAATGAAAAATTTGTTTCAATGAAACAAAATACTACTCTTTCAACTTATTTGAGTCAAATTTTACTCCACTTAAGCTTTATTGTATATTTTTATCGGTTTTAGCAATAAAGGGTAGTTTCCACCCCTAAAAAATAAAGAGAGCATGTCGGCATAATATAGATTCTAAAGGGAAGGGTAGGTTAGGCAAAAATTGCCAGGTTTTGCACTTTTTTCAGCTTCGTTTTCTGGACTATTAATGGTTTCGGTTGTTTTGAAGATCTTTACTACGTCTCGATCTCCAAACGCATCCTCAACCAGTAAGGAACACTTACTGGCCTTAATACTTAAATACTTTAATGGTATTTGTGAAAAATATTTAATAACGTTATTCGTTTCTTAGATACGAAAATAAATGATATCTCACTATTTAAGCGTTAAGCACAAACTTTAGGAACTGATCCGCTTGGTCTGTCTGAGCCCCCCGAACGTATGAACTTTGTAGGGGACGAAATAAAAATTGGCAATTTTTATTTAAACATATGCTAATGGCCGACGAGCTGCCTAATGTAATGATAATAGAGTCGACGAAAGGGGGAATTTATTACGTTTTTTTTTTATAGGGGTTTTTGGTAGGATAATTGTTTTTTTTTTTGGTTTAAGTACATTTGCAAATTGGTTTTTTCAGCTGGATTTTTTAAAATTTTTTTGGGAATTTTTGGAAAATTTTTTTTATTAAAATTTTTTATTCTGTTGAATTTACATTTTAAAATTTTATAATTTTTTTTAGGTACATACACCCCCAAAAAAGCTATAAAAAAATCTGTGCCGTTTTTTTGAAAAAATTCCCTTAGGTTTTCGAGCATGCTTTCGAGCGAGAAAAAGTTTATTAACATTAACGGTGCGAAAGGGCGGGGAAAAAGGACCCTTTAAAGGGCCCAAAAAAAAGGGTTTCCCCTAATATTTTTTCGAAAAATCCATAGTTTTCGAGATAACGGGCCCAAACGTCCCCTCATTTTAGCTCCCCCTACCGCTAGAGTGCCGCTATTTTTATGGATTCGTTTATAAGCGGGGGTTTTGAATTTTCCCCCTTTCTCGGGCAATAATGTACATTTTTTAATCATTCAAAGTTCATAGGAATGGAAAAAACCCCCATCTATCATTGCATATGATTTTTTGGGGCCATTCTGATTTTTTTTGAAAAATGAAAAAAGGGTAAAAAATTTTTTTTTTCAATTTTTTGAGAGTATCTTATTGATTTATTGATATTTTTTGTAAAAATGGTTTGTTATTAACATTTGTTTTTTATAATGAGTCCAAAAAAGTTCAAATCCTAGAAAATTTCCTTTACAATCTTTCTTGCGTTTTGATAAAAAATTGTTTTGCCCATTTTGATTTTTTAGAAAAAAAATTCTACTACCACATCTATCCAGTGCCCTTTAAAATGAGGGTTTCCCCGCGGGGAACCAAAATATGTGAATTGGGGAATTTTTTTTTTTTGAAAAAGAATGAAGATGATCTCGAAATGTAAAAAAATGGCCCCCACCTTTTTTTTTCGACGCCAATATTTTCCCCAAAAAGGCAGTAGAAAAATTTCAATTCCACACTGGATGAATGTGGTAGTAGGCTATAAAATGCAGATGGGCAAAAAAAATTTTTTTTTCAAAACGCAAGAAATATTGTGGACAAGATTTTCTGGGATCATTGAACACTTGCTAAGGTCTCATTATAAAAAAGAAATGTTTATAACAAACCGTTTTTAAAAAAAAAACAATAAATTAATGAGATACTCCTAAAATATTGTGAGAAAAAAAAAATTTATCGTTTTTTTTTTAAATTTTGAAACATCAGAATGGACCCAAACTCATATCAATGATAGGTACGGGCCCCCTTCCCCTAAACTTTAAATGATTTAAAAAATACATTATTGCTCGACTAATGGAACAATTCCTCCGCCCGCTTAAAAGTGAATCTATGAAGATAGCGGCATTCTATAAGAAAAGGAGCTGGGGAAAGAGGGAACTTTTGGGTCCCGGGGTTTCTCGAAAAAAATCGATTTTGGAAAAAAAAATTTAGAGACCATTTTTTTTATTTCCTAGCAATTTTCAGTTTTTGTCTAAACAAAAATTCTCCAATTCGCATATTTTGGCAGATATTAGCGGGAAACCTGTTTTTGGGGCCTTGAGTGGCCATTTTCAGTCCCACCTGTTAATGTTGATAAACTTTTTTTCACTCGAAAGCATCCCCGAAGACCTAAAATTTTGCCTCAAGGGAAAAAAAGTACAGATTTATTTACAGCTTTGTTCCTTCATTTATTGGACTGCTGGACTAAGGTGGTGGTTAAAATTCGGCCTTTTTTTCCCATCATATTCCTAAAAAATCAAAGCTTTAATATAAGCCATTTCATTATATTTATAATAAGTTCAAGTATCTTCATTTACATGTACAATAAATTGTTAAAAAAAAAAGGCACGTACCAAAAAACACTTCCAATCTTGCCATTTTTATTAAATTTTTGCTATTTTGCACGTTTTTTTACTTTTTATTTTAAAAAAAATTTATGATGCACTCTGTGCACCAATATATTTTTTATCTTTAATATAACACTTAATTAGTTCATAAGCTAGCCCTTTTTTTAAAACAAATGCCAAGGAAGTTTAACGGTTTATGGTAGCCCAATGCTATGGCCCATTCGATTAAAAAATGTCCAGCCCAGTATGAAAATAACTGTCGAGTTGGCTCCGCCGATTCTGCGCAATAACAAAATTCCACGAAATTTTTTAAATTTTCCCCTTTTCTTACACACTGATAAATCAGTATGTAGTAAGGCAACACATTATACTTTTTTGAGCGCCGAAGTACCGTTTTTGGTGCAAAGGGCGCGCGGGGCGTATGTAACTATATCCGCGCTGTACCATCAACCGTCGTCGTCTCATCATTCGTCATTTTCGTTGCGGTTTGTCCCCCTTTCGCCGTATTAGTTTCGATTGTTTTGCTTGGTGTGATTATATTTTGTTTTTTCAGAATTTTTTTATTGAAAAAAAAACCTTTTATTTTAGTGATTAGTGTTTATTAAATTGTGACTATATTTTTGTGTTTATTGTTTGTTACTTATAATATCGTAACAAAATGACTAGGGGTTTTTGGGGGGTTTTTGTCTTGCAAATCCGGGTAACATACCCGGCATTTTTTACTTTAGGTAAGTATTTCTTATATTAAATAAGATGCTTCTTATGAGACGTAACGTTAGGAAACCCAAAAAAAAAAAAATAATATATCAATTATGAATAATAAAAAAAAAAAAATTTCATAGGAAATAGCAGTGAGAAAAGTAAGGCAATCTTAACTTTTTTTTTAGATGTTTCCCCACAATGTTTGTGTATTTCTGTGGAATATTAAAGAAATAAGGTTTACATTTAGGTACTTTTATTTCATTTAATAATTTAGTACATTTTTTAAAATTTTTTAAAGGAAAAAAATTAATAATTACTGGGCAGCCCGGGGAAATTTTAATAAAACAGCCCCCTCTAATTGAATGAAAAAAAGAAATTTTTTATGCTAAATTCCCTTTTTTTGCTTTTTTTGTATTTTTTAAAAAAAGAAATTATTTTTTTGGTTTTTAAAAAACTTACATTATCAATTTTTTTAAGCTCGACATACTGTAGACACATAATATTTAACGGATACTGTTACAATGAATGTTTTTTTAGTGAATATGCCAAAAAACAGTTATAAAAATTTTCAGTTTTTAATGTACAACCAAATCTTAGGATTAGATTAAACTCATTTACACTATCTTGCCCTTCTTTTATCACAAAATTTGATAAATAGATGGAACTATCATATAATGTTCAAAATTTATTTTTTAAAAAACGTGTTTTTTTTTTATTTACAAAAAAATTTTTGGTAAAAATACAAAACTCCCAAAAAATGCCCCTTTTAAAAGAAAGGCTGTAAAGTGGCGCCATCTATTTTTTCCATATTATGTCAGTTACATTACACAATAATTTTTTAAAATTCTATAGTAGTATCGTTTAATAACCAACAATTTTGTGCAAAAAAAAAAAAAAAACAGTGAATGTTTAAATTTGACATTTGATGATGTCAAATTTATAGATAGTAAAAAAAGAATTAAAGTCGGCCCTAACCTCCATTCATTGCGCAAACTCCGCGGGCCAACCCCCCATTGCATCTGCCCTGCCCCCCGGAAATTTTTTTTCCCAGTATTGGGCTTCCATACCCTTTAAACCCAATTGGCTCACCCCCACTCGCCTAACCGGGCGGTGGAGCGTAACGGGGAAAAATGTGACGTTTTTTTAAAATTTCTATAACATTTCTCCCATACGTCTTAAAAAGTTTCATTTAAAAAAAAATTTTATATTAAAACAATAATTTTAAAAAAAATTTTGGTCATAGGGCGACATTTTTTTTTTAGTGCCCAGGGCGGCGCTAAGGTTAAACCGCCCCCGACCACAACAAACAATAAAATTTTTTTAAAAACCCCCCTATACACAAATAATAACCGATTAAGTTTCGCTTTTACCTCGGCAAAAGGGGGAAAACCCTTTTCATCGTTTCAATAGTTAGTATACTTGATTGGAATCTAATGTTAGATATTTTAGGAAATAAACGAAATGACGCCATCTCCATCTCTAACTAGACATGCATAAATTTAGCTGCATTACGAGAACGGGCAATAAAAATTAATTTAAAAATGCAGAAGGTCGTTCGCGAAGGAATAATTTATTTAATTGCATAATTTTAAGTTGAGGTTACGTGGCTGTGCTATTAGCGGTGGTGTTACAATAGAAATTAAGGTAGATCACTCATAAAAAGACTTCTCTTAATTAAAATAAAATGAAATATAGGGTTAATAAAAGTGTCTTTTATGTAATTGAAAAAAAAATATTTTTTTTAACGCCTATGAAACGAGATATTAAAAATCAAATTGTGCATAATTAACATTGTCGATATCTGTCATGTATGCCCATGGATTTTTTCCCCGGAATTTTTAAAAAAACGGTTCTTACGTTTTTTTTTAAAAATTATTGCAATATAAATAAAAATATTAAAAATTTTTTTAAAAAAATTCTAATTTTTTTTTCCCGTTTTTAAAAAATATATTATTGTGTAAGTTTACTAGGTCTGTTTGTTATCAAGAAATAGTGTACACTATTTTTTTTTTTTTTTCTAACCCCCCCTTGGAAGGTGCATTTTAGGACTAGGTGGGCCAAAAAAAGTGTAAAATATAACTGAATAACGAAGCGACTATGTGTCGTGTGCACATCTCCTACAAAAATAATATGTTTAAGCATTGAAAACCCTTTTTAACCCCCAGAGGTTCTCAAACTTATTTTGTCTAACGCCCACTTTGAAAATCAGTTATTTTGTACCCCCCCCCCTTTTTTTCGTCCCTTTTAAAAATCTTAATAACATAGGGGTCCCCCCTGGGAATTTAATTAAATCTATATTCTAAACGATACTTTTCCTACCAGAGGGGCACTATTATTGCAACTTACAATATTAAGAGTTTTTTTACTTAAAATTATCAACATTGAGCAATTATAATTCAACTTTACAATATTAAGAGTATCGGGGTAGCGGGCAGAGGGCCCCCGGAGGGCGAGCGAGTGAGATGCGTGCTGGGCAAACGTCACGTCTAGAGGTGGAAAGTTCAAATTTTTTTTACTGAATCAATTCATTTGATGCATTCCAAAAAAGATTCGATCGAAACCGATTAAATTTTTTTATGATGCCGATGCCGGTCGGACTCGATCGGTAATGAATTCAAAAAAAAATTTTTATATTTTTCTTAAATAAAGAAATTATTTGCATGTATTTTATTTTGGTATAATTATTTTTTTTTAAAAAAATATTTGAAAAAAACTTTAAAAAAATATAATCAAAAAAACCACAAATGAACCCCCAAATTAAGGGCAAAAAAATAGTTAAAACAAAAAAAAAAAATTCTTTTAATTGCCAAATAGGTATATAGCCAAAACTGATTCGAACCGACAATATAAGTACACATAAAACAAAACTAGGTTCGTTATTCATCGCAGAGCGATCCAGCAAGTGGGTCAAAAAAATTTGTTCTTTTTTTAAAGAATCCTTCGCGAACGACACACCTCTTGGGGACGTCAGTCGCCGTACGGTCCAAGCCGCGGCTGTGTATTTGGGCACCTGCACTCCCCAAAAAGGACCGACGGGTTGACGGACTAAAATACAGGATTGCAAAAAAATCGTCCAATATTTGTTTGCTCCAAAAAATGAATTATAATTAAACATTTAAACAATTTTATTTTTTTTTAATTTTTTAGATTATACCCAAAAAAAAACCCGCGTTCGGCAAGTGCTCTGCTTGACCGCAACAATATAAAATAAAAATTTCCCCGGGCCGTTTTTAAAAAAAAAAAAAAACATAAAAAGTTGCAAAAAAATTTGGGGCGCCTTTGCTTTTTTTTAAAGTGCCGCTTCCGCAGGTGTCTGTAATAATGGACCATATAAAAAGCAAAGCCGACCGACAATAAAAATTAAATCTTTTTTTTTACTTTTTTTTATTGTTTTTTTTTCAAAGGGCACCAATTTTCATTTTTTTAAAAGATCCCCAATATACATATTTTTAACACGTGTTCGGAGGGGGGGACCCCCCCCGCAACACTTGAAGACACGAATATATTTCAGTGTTTGATACCTATTACTAAATATCTTAACATATAAATAAATTTTGAAAGCATTAAAAATATTAAATATTTAATATATCAACTAGTAAATGGATGTTGTGTAGTGAAAAAGGTTTTAATTTATTGAATTTTTAAAAAAAGAAGTAGCTGACGTTACAAATCACCCATCGCACCCCAAAAAAATCAGCGCCCCCCAATTTTTTCTGGGGGCCCCTTTCCGCCCCCTTTTTGGCCTCCAGCGCCCAAAGGGGGTTTTCCCCCCTTTTAGAAAGACTGCTCTTTTAATTTTAGTAAAGCGTATTCGATCTTAATTGGAACAGCGCTAAATTTGGGGTCAATTTAAAATACTGCATTAAGAATTAAAGTAAAATAGGAAAAAGCATAATGATCCCAGTCCCGGCCGGTTCAACAATCAATTTTTGTCCAGGCGCGAATGACATGGAAGAGACAAAGATAAAAGTTGTTCATCCCAATCTCGATTTGACTTGTGGACGGGCCGGGCTCTAATTACTATAAGGCGATAATTTTGTCTATGACGGTCGCGAGTGAACTACCTTAATTAAAAAATTGGGGGATTTAATACAATAAAATTTAAAATAAACTACGACGATGTTGAATGAATTCTGCTATTTGATAAATAAAAGAACACGATTTTCCGTTTTGATACATACACATTTTAATATAATATACCCGAGCTTCAAAACACTGGTTCCCCTGATTTTTTTAATTTCAAAAAATTTCCTTCCCCAAAATGATAATTCCAAAAAAAAGTCGTTTTTATTATCGATCGATTTTTTCCGATGATAATCGTTTCCCATTCAAACATTTTTTGCAAAATAAGAATAAGAAGTCAGAAGGAGTTAAATTGGGAATACGATGGGAAAATTCAACAATTTGTATTTTAATTCCTGCAATATTTTTGAGCTTTTGAAAAGGTGCGTTTTGTTCTCATTCT
>JAHBCN010016345.1:0-19936 GCA_019359885.1 Listronotus oregonensis
TTTTTAAATCGGAAAAATGTGCCGATATGTTTTAAATTTAAGACAAACGTAGTTCACGTGTACCAAAGAGTTACGAAAACGGAATGTGTGCGACCACAAAATTTAAATAAAAAAGTGCTGTTTTAGAGCATAATAGATTGTGTTATTTAAATGATTATTATTAGGCCTATTCTGTGGTTGGTTAGTAAAATTATTTTTTAATTACAAATAAAAATTAAACAATAATTTATTGTTTTTACCTTAATTAAATTCCAAATTAAATATTAAAATAAATGCAAAAAGATGTTTTTAATATTTGTATATAAATAACTTAAAAAAAAAAGTTTAAATATGTAAAACAACGCAAAAAACGTTCATCGTTCGAATCGCTGCAATGAAGCCGGCGCGGTGTTGCCAACTCTTTTAAACTTTGAAAGGCCATATTTCAAAAACAATTATTTTTTGAACCATATGTTCTTGGCTTTTCCGATTTGTTTTGAGCCCTACTATCGCCCATTAAAATTGTGAGCATCATACTTTTTACACTCTGTATATTACCAAAAAAATTATTTTTTACCAATAAGGATATTAGTAAACATTTAGCGAACTTTATTTTTCGCCAACTTGATTTATAAAAATATTTTTAACTTTGAAGTTTATTGCGTGCTAAGATAGCGTGTTTAAATGGATGAAATATTATAGCATGAACAACGCAGTTGATTACATAATGATTGTAGTTGATAGTTGAGTATTAGGTATATTGGTGGTGTTACCTTGTATAAGCATGTAAAAGTTTAATTAATTTTAATTATTTTACAAAGTAAGCACTTCTTATTAGGTTCTTTTAGTTTATAAACCTATTGGTAAACAAGTATATAACGTAGTTTAAAAAACTCTATATTTATTTTCTGGTTCAAGTTATTAATCAAGTATATTTTTGCCGCACTTCACGTGGCACCCTTAAAAGACGTGCAAATCGTAATGTATTAAGCTATGAAGGCAAGTCGTCAACCCATTGATTTATCGTGGACCCAAATGCTTGGTTTAAAAATGTTTTTTCCTAATATTGTAAGAAAATTGCGGTTCACATTTTTGCTTAAAGGAATAACAATGTATCAGTATGCTTGTATGGTGCATAGGACCAAATCTACAATTTAATTCTTTATTTATAATTTTTAACAAATTGACAGTTTAATGTTAAGTTTTAAAAATGAAAGTAAAAATAAAATTTTAGGCTGTTACTGAAAACTTGACGTGGCTAACAATAGGATTTATTACGTTTTCTTATTAACTCATGCCTAAAATGTTTTTGTCAGATCTTGTAAGCAGATACCTACCGTTTTAATTTTGTTTTGGTTGGTATGTCTAATAAAAAAAAAACGAAATAAAAACCACACAGATATAAGTCATTCTATATCCACCTCAGGTTGGTATAAACCTAAACCGTTTTGATACTTTTCAACGTCAATAATCCAAAATAGAAACTAACAATTCTATCAGTGCTACTAGTTGTACTATAGGCGATCATTAAACCTCTTTTACTCTTAGGTCTACGAGAAACAGCTGGCTTTATTTCCCTAAATATGTTGAGTGGCATTAGCAAAAGATATTTTTTTTTTAAATAAAGATATTTTAATAAATATCTATAATATAAAAAAAATAATAATTGTTTTTATTGGTATTAATGACCAATAAAGCTTTGATTTTTAAAATTGCTGTTTAAAATTTAAAAAAAAAACATTTGTTTTTTTCTTTGGTTATTTTGAACAAGTTTATTACCCTATACTTATTGTACAACATGATTCAAATTAAACAAAGCATAAAAAGGTAGTTCATTCGTTCATGTGTTAAAGTTTTCTTTGAAAATAATCGAATCTTGTATATTAAATAAGTTCTTCAAAATACTTCTGTGTCAAAGGGTATTTAAACGTTTTACCAGTTAGATATTTTAGTCATATATTTATTTTTAGATTATCATTGCCATGAATAGGTAAATAATTTTTTTTTACTTTAGTTATGACGTTCTAGTAAAACTAGAACGTCATAACCGATTGAGTAAACAAAGGTGCGTGACGCGAACTCATTTTTCGTTCTCTATAGAAACCACAATCTGCAAATATAATACAGAACTTGTGTTTAGAAATATCTCTCTAGACTCAAAATATAGTTACTAATTATTTAAATAATTCCAATGGTAATAATTGTCCGTCTGCTATGCTTGACCTTAATTCAATTTTATCATTTTTACCTAAGTATTTAACATTTATTTTGTCATCTGTGTACTTAACTATTAAAAAGCTTAAAATGGTTTAATTTTTATCGGCAACTAAAATATTATAACGTAAATTTTTAAGGATGGTGAAATGAATAAATTGGTTATTCCGGGTTTTAATCCGTTCGTTCGGAAGTGTAGAGGAACGACGTTTCGCCGAAATCTCATTGGAAATTTTTAAATTCTTAATTGTTTGTCCAAAGAATACAGTTTACACTAGAAATCAAACAAGACAATAAACTTTCATTTTTAGACCTACTGCTCACGAAAAATTTAAATGGCTCCCTTGGGTGTAGTGTATATTACAACCCACAAACACGGACAGGTACCTAAACGCACATCCCTCACAAAAACAAGCTGCAATAAATACATTTATTTCAAGATCCATACGCCTGTCAGAACAGACAAAAAACGGGAATAATTAAAATACGTATTAACAGCTCTTAGACAAAACGGGTTTTCGCACTCAGGTATAAGAAAAGCCATAAAAAGACAAGAAAACAAAGAAAATAAAAACAAAGAACAATGAAAAACAAAGCCGTCATACCATACAAAAAAGGAATCACAGACAGAGTAGGAAAAGTTTTTAGAAAATACAATATACAACCCATTTTTTAACCCTCCTAAAAACAATAGACAGTCTCTTGGGAAGCCCCAGAGACAAAATGAAACTGTAAAATTATAGAGTTTACAGTATCCCATGTGCAAACTACCACCAGACATACATTGGACAAACTAACAGGCGTAAATCAACAAGAACTTAAGAACACAAAAACAGCACAAAAACCAAACTAACATCAGCCTTGTTTGAACACCATGAAGAAACCGGACACACCATCGATAAAGAAACAAAAAATAAATGCACCAGTACAGCATATATATACATATATCCCAACCAAAAGCATATCGTTTCTACGAGTTTTGGTACTATTGGTCTTTAGCTTCCGACTCAACCGATTTTCTCCAGCACTGGACCTACCACATTCCAACTTTTTTCTCCAACTTTTTTTTACTAATAATAGTAGCCTTTCTTGCATTTCTCATTAAGCAAAGAAGTTCTGGTCTTACTCTTTTTGCCGGCTGCTCACCACTTATCGCAGGTAAATATTTCAATATAAAGATAAGTTTGCATTTTTTTAGTACAAGATATTTACAATAAAGACAGCCAACTTAACAACGCGGACTTGGCTACAAATAAGCTTATTGTCTGTTTAATGTATTTTCCCTTAAGTCGCCTTTTTTTGACTGAGGTCTTTTAACTTATTGTTGACTCTTTCATTTCTTAATCTCGACAGAGTACCTTCTGATAGGTGCCGTCCTTCCTGTATAGTTAAGCCGATTATTATCCTATACCTCCTAAAAAAATCTTCTCTCTTTTTAAGTGGTTGGGGCTTTTTAATTTTCTGCTTTTCTTAACCTTAATTACGTCTAGTTTAATAAACTTGGACTTATATTAAAAAATACCACTTAAAGAATTTATAAATAACTCTATTAAATATTTTTATGTAAAGAAAGCGATCCTTAATGGATTTAAAATTTTCACAATAGAAAACATATTTAAATGGAAATAGGCCATTAAAACGGTGTATATATAATGTAAAAATATGTTAGCAAATAACGGTGCGCGTGTTTTACCGCTGTTGTGAATTCGGACACGTAATTATTCACTTGATTGATTACTAAACAAAATTGTTACCAATAATAAAGCTTGAGCAAAAAGTGTAACAAAACAAATTAATGTCGGTAATTTAAAATGTGTTTGTGGTTATTAATCAATTTGTTATTGATTGTATTCATAGAAAAGTTCTAATATTTGTTTTTTAATATTGATAGATATTAAATTGTAACTTAAAAATGGTATTAACAGGACAAGTATTTTTAATTAAAGGTATTACTATGAATAAAAGTAAATCCCGTTTTTCTTAAAACAAATATACCAGGTATTAACGAAATTAATTTCGAAACAAGCGGTTATTTTTATACATTGAATGAAGCACCCTGTATATTATCTATCGTAATGTATTGTATCGTAGCTTGTTGAGTTGCCTCGCTAAAGCCCTGAGCACTGAGGCCTAAGCTCATTATACTCTATATCAACCCTTAAGCATACACAGGTTCCGTAACCCTGTACTGTTCCTTATGTATGCATTCCTTTTGCACTGATATTGCGCTGTTATTTTGCTTACTACAGCCCCAATTTTCTCACTAGTGATACGAGTCCTGTTAGTGGTAGGAATCTTGTGTAATTTAGGTCCAACCATGCCGTTCCTAAACATTTTCCCCTAATGTGCCCTGGGCAATCTCTAAGTATATGTATTGCGTCCTCTCTTTCCTCCCCACACCATCTACATATACTTGTCTCACATTTTCCTATCTTGTTAAGATGAGGTCTGTTTTTACAATGACCTGTCAGTAAGCCTGTTAGGTTTCTCATTTGTACCCTATTGAAGTTCGTTACGCTCATCGGTAACTCCTTCCATAGGTCTTCCCCAATAATAGCCTTTGAGTGTCTGGCTTTTGTCTTTTTTCAGTTCTCTTCGAACCGTTTCTCTATCCATGTTGCAATATCTGTCATATCTGTGTTATATGAGATTCCCACGGTATATTCAGGTCCATTGTCCTCAGCTCCCAAATTGGCGAGTTTGTCACCCATTTTAATCCCCGGGATCCCTTTGTGTCCAGGGACCCATTGTAGGGTGACCCTAGCGGTTTTTTAAAGTTTATAATTTGCTTTCCGACATCTATTCGTAAGTTCTGATCATCGCACTGTATTTGATAGCGACCCGATCGCTGTAGTGGATGCTGCCCCAGTTATTTCTCTCATTGCAATTCTTTGTATGTGTTTCAGCATTATCCGTGCCGTCTTAAGTTTCGTGCGTAGTCACCATATCACGGATGCATACATTATTCGTGGCATGATGAGTGCTTCGTATATCCACCTTATGACCAGGAGAAAGTCCCTACCATTTCAAGATATGCTCTTCAATTCTGCTTCTCGTTTAGTATCACTCCAAGGTACTTGACTGTACTGGAGTATTCTAGTTCTCTCTCACCAAAGTAAATAGTAATAATACGAGCTCTGTTTTTGATGGATTGGCTGTCAGTTCGTTTTCCTGACACCATTTTGCCACCATTGTCAGTTCCCTTTCCATAATATCCACTATCGTATCTGCTTGTTTCCCTTTGACCATTATGGCCACATCACGTGTTTATTAACTTTTTTAAAATTTAGAATCTACAAGCCATTTTTGATATAAAACCTGTATTATATTTTATATGGCTGGTCCCAAAGAAAAAAAGGGTTGGCGTGTCAATAAAATGTTTAAAGTAACAATATAAGGAAAATTATTTTCACTTCCGGTGAAGCAGGAAGTGGTATTGCTATGATCCAAACAGACAGACTCCCCAGGGTTTAAACTAAACATATTAAATTTTTAGGATAATCGTTTGTTATTCCATATAGCTGCATATTGTGCGGCTGTTTGAATATTTAAACAGGAATAGCTAGTTGGATTTAAATCATACAGAACGTTCCACTAAAGCATCAAAATTTACGCCACATCCAGTTAGAACGGTGTGATCACACAATATAATATAATAGGCTTCATAGTGACTTCAACCGGTATTATTTTAAATACTAAACTATTATCAATGGGCGATATTTAAAACAACATTATTTAGATTGGATTAGACTAAAAAAATCAAATATTTGAAGGTTAGTTTTGGTTACCAACGACATTAATATTAACATTTTTACATTAGTGCAGAAATGCATACCAAGACCGATTTTTTTATATTTGCATATATCAGGTTGTTTAATAAGTTTCGCGTTCGATAAGGAAAACACAATTTTATGGTTTAAAATACAATTTGTTATTCGGTATAGTTCCCCTAAACATCAATACTCTTGTTTTAACGAGATTCCAATTTATGAATTTTATCCCTGATGTCAGAATACGCTTCCACAGACCGCATAATTTGATGGAAAACGCTTGCCACTGGCATTTTTAAACTTGTTTAAAATTAGCATCAAGAACTAAGAACAAGTAACAAGCAAAATAAACTACAGTAACCAGGACTACCCTCATCCGCGACATTGCCAAGTAGGGGATTCCACTGTGGTGTGCATTTGCTCGTGATGCATGCATCTTTATTTGTTTTATACCAAGGAAGTTTGAAGGTATATGGAGGCTCAATGCTATGATTTATTCGATCAAAAAATGTCCAGCCCACTATGAAAATAACAGTCTTCTTATTTTAGTGATAAAACAAGGTTTGTGTATTTCTGTGAATCATTAAAAAAAATAAGGTAAACATTTAGGTACTCTTATTTCATTAAATAATTTAGAACAATCTTTTAAAGGATCAAAATTATCAATTATTGGGACGACCAGGCAAATTAAAAAAAATAATATTTATATATATATATATATATATATATATATATATATATATATATATATATATATATATATATATATATATATATATATATATATATATATATATATATATATATATATATATATAATATATAAAATAATATATATATATATATATATATATATATATATATATATATATATATATATATATAATTAAATAAAAGAAAGTACACTTTTATATTAAAGGTCCTTTTGCTTTTTCTGTATTTGTTTAAAAAGAAATTAGATTTTTGGTTATTCAATCTCTTATATATAAAATTCCATACTTCTTGTTAAATTTGTTTATGTTACCTGCATGAGGTGACACTATGTTAGTGTACTTTTATACAAATTATAAATTTATAAAATATTGTATGACCCTAAAACAGAAGTAACCAGTTCAAATTAAAGCAAGTTTTTATTTGTCTTGACCCTTGCCGATTTCGATGATTTTTTGCATACAGGGGAAGTGTACTTTTTCTTGACGTTTTATTTTTCAGATATCAATTCTTAAATACGACAATTAGATTAAACTTATTTAAACTATATTGCCCTTCTTTTATCACAAAATTGGTACATAAAACTATCATACAATGTTTAAAATTTATTAAAAAAAAAAATCGTATTTTCATTTATTTTAATAGAATTTTTGGTAAAAATATAAAACAAAATAAATAGATAGCTGTAAAGTGGCAGCATATATTCTTTCCATATTTAATAAGATGATATGAAATCCAATATTACACAATAATTTTACATATTTTATAATAGTATCGTTTAATAACCAACAATTTTGTGCAAAGAATAAAAAAAATAGTGAATGCATAAGTAGTTTAAATTTGACATTTGATGATGTCAACTTTATAGATAGTAAAAAAGAAATATGGAAGTCCGGACCTGACCTACTATTCATTGCGCAAACTCCGCGGGGCCGATTCCTCTATTCCCGCTGCCCTGCACGCCCAGATAATTTACACATTGGCCTTCCATATACCTTCAAACTTCCTTGTTTTATTTAGATATTAATGCTGTTATAACTGGTTTTATTTATTAATTTTCCCTCGAACTTTTGTTCACTTTTCAAAATTACCAATAATCAGTAAAAAGTAAAGTAAGTGTGCAGATAGCAAAAAAGCATTATCTTTACTTTTTATAACCGAACTTTGTAAGTTTTCTGCTTTGCTTTTAATCTGTTAGTTATAAATTTGTAATATCTTTCTTCTAAAAAACTTTCTATGTAATATGAGTTTTATTAGAATTCAATGTTTTTATGTCATACTAGTAGACGCCTCCAATTTTTTTAAGGTTAGTAGTGTTTGATGCAGAACAGGTAGAAAATATCTTATGTGCGGCGCCAACTGTTCCGACCCTGTCTCCATCGACCCAGTATCTTTTTGCAGCACATTAAGCCCCATTACTGCCTCAAATATTTGTGAGTTTTCCTTCTGTTTATTCTGTAAAACTAATTTCGTTATGATCTTTACATGAAAATGTGTATATTTTTGTGCATGCCAAAATCGCGTGCCTAAAGAGAAGAAATATGTTAACTTAACAACGGAGTTGATTACATGATGATTGTAGTGGATTGTATAAGGTGCTTTGGTCGACTTACACATTTCATTGTTGTAAAAGTTCTATTAAAATTAATTAGTGTTGCTAATCTAGAGAAACTTCGAAAACTGGCTTTTGTGAAATTTATACTTATTGTAAATGTCTACTAATAAGTTTTGTTATGCTGTACCAACGATCGACATATTCCAGGCAGTCAAGCTTAAAATAGTGTCATACCTCCGAATTTTTTATATATGCACCGATTTTTTTGAAAATTTGGAATTAAGCTTATCTTACCCTCTATATCAAAATATATATGATCGCAAGGTGTGCTAATTGTTTTTAAGGGGTGAAAATCATCCCTTATCGAAAAACTAGATTTTATAGGTTTTTTGATAAGATTTTGCGTAATTTTAGTATTGCAGTTTATTATCTCTACTTGAAATAATTTTTAATTGTCTCCACCCTAGCAACCCTTAAAAACCACCCCTTTGACAAAAATAAAATAAAAAAATATTTTTTAATAACTACTGATTTTAAATTTTGTTGGTTCTAAAGTTAATTCTCTGAACACGAAGTAATTTTTAACTCTCTATACCCTGCCAACCCTTAAGAGCCACCCCTTTGCCAAAATAAATTGAAAATTTTTTTTAAGGTCTCAACTGTACCTACAGACAACCTAGTGTCAACAAAAGAAATCAGAGTGAAAAAATTTGAAACTTTTTTTACTTTAAAATTGACTCAAAAAAATTTCACAATCTTATTTTTTGTGTAACTCTGTTAATTTTGAAGCTATCATATCCTACAAAAAATCATTTCAAAGGTAATTTTCAGAACAACAAAAAAGGAAAATAATTGCCATAAAAAATGCTACATTTTTCTACTCTTTAATTTTTTTCGTATCTCTTATGGTTTTGGAGTTAAAATGAGAAAAAGGAAATTTTTTGAAAAATCACAAAAAAAAACACATAATTTAAGCTCATTTTTTTAAAAACTGAGACTTCTGTTGAAAATGCAGTGTGTGGTTTGCAGCAAGCAGAGTGAGGAAATTGAAGTATTTTCGTGTGATGGGTGCAAATTGGGGTACTGTAGAAAGGATGTACTCGCTCTGGTTTCGCCTACTGAGTAAAGGTGCTGCAATTAAAGGGCAAAGGGTATTAAACTTTATTGCACTAAATGTCAGGGAGGAAATGCGTTTACGTTATTTCAAAGTTTAATTGAGGAAAAAGCGCAAACTATTAAAACAAAGGATAAAATAATTGAACTATTAGAGCAGGATACCAAGGAAATACGGGAGAAAATATCTGCCCTGGAAAGCCAGCTACAACAAAGTATTGTCCAGTATAAGAACGTAAATACAAGAAATTATGCATCTGTTACCAAGGAAAGTGTGGTTATTGTTAAACCAATTGAGGCTGGAACAAGCAGTGACACAACAAAAAAAGCCCTAAAGCAAAATGTTCACCCTGCTGACCTTGGAATAGGTATATCAGGAATAAAATCCTCCAGGGGAGGAGTTGTAATTAAGTGTAAAAATAGAGATGAAGCTGGAAAAATAAGGAAAGCAGTTGAAAATACCTTAGGAAATAAATTTAAAACTGAAATACCAAGCAAAAAGGATCCAAAAATTAAGATTATAGGAATTGAGCAGGGTTACACGGAAGATTTTTTACTCGATTCAATAAAGCGCCAAAATCATTCAATAATAGGACAAGAGAGTAAGCTTTCTATTACAGTATTCAAGAAAATGCAAACAAACTGTTTTGCCATAGCTGAATGTGATCCTATCACATTTGCAAACATAATTGGAGTTGGATCCTTGGCTATAGGATATGAAAAATGTCCAGTTTATGAATATGTGTCTGTTATGAGGTGTTTTAAGTGTTGTAAATATGGACATACTGCAAAATCATGTACGGGTGAAGAAGTATGTGGTAAATGTGCAGGTATAGATCATGCAACTGTAGACTGTCAAAGTAATGCATTAAAATGTATTAATTCTATGCATGATTTAAATCACGCAGTATTTAATATTAAATGCCCAGTGTACCTGAAAGCAGTTAAACAAGCCAAAGCCAGAATTGAATATGATTCACGCGAAAAATAGCAACCAATAGACCAAAAGACTAATAAGCACATGGAAAAATTCATTGACGTTAGAGGGTTAAATACAAAATGTGCCGAATTTTATAACTCAGTATGTTGCACGTCTGATGAGTATGATGCTGTCGCGATAACCGAAACGTGGTTACCTGGCAGTGTAAGTGATGCCGAACTTTTTAATGATGACTTTTTGGTATACCGTGTGAGAAATAGGGATAACACTCTAAAGGAACGAGGGGGAGGAGTTTGTTAGCAGTGAAAAATACATTTAAAAGTTGTGAGGTAGATATTAAGTGTAACACCCCAGATATTGATATTTTTAATGTAAAAAATCTTTTAAATGAGTTCAAGCATATTTTTGTGCTTGTTCTTTATATTCCGCCAAATGTACCCTGTACTGATAGGGAAAATATGTACTCCTTTTTGGAAAATCTTAAAATTTTGTATAATCAGCAATTTCTTATCTTGGGTGATTTTAATATACCACACCTACGCGAGCATTACATTAATAATAGTTATACAGAGCCAAATGTAGATATATTTTTAAATTTTTTAAATTTTTATGGTATTAAACAGTATAATCTATCCCTAATGTAAATGATCGGCTGTTGGATCTGGTTGTTGGTAGTCTGGAATGTGTAGTAAAAAGCATGATTTTTTATTTTGTTATTCCTGATCCACATCATCCCCCTCTATATAGATGTCTTGATAAATTATTGTAAAACTAAAGAGGTAGCTACTAAAGATTGTAACAACTATAACTTTAGAAGGGCGATTTTGATGCCATGGTTCGATGTTTCAGACAGCTGACTGGAATGACTTGGAATCCTATACTGATGTAAATGAGGCTGTAAACAAATTTTATTCAAAAATCTATAACATTTTATTGCATGTGTTCCAAAAACTAAAAAGAGTAAAGCATATCAGCATGGTTTACAAAACAAATAATTATAGACTTAAAAAAAGACAAGCTGCGGAAAGAAAGTGCGCGACATCCGCATAACAATACACTAAGACAAACATTTGTTCAATTAGGCCAAAATTAAAGGGATATAGATGAGGCTTACTCCTTGTATTTGGTTTATATCCAACAGAAATGATTACGGATTCCAAGTGTTCTGGCAATTTATCAACGACAAGAGGATCGGTCAGAAATTTCCCAAATAAAATGCATTTGAATGAACGTGTAATGACTGATGGAGATGCAATTGTAAATTCCTTTGCAATGCACTTTGAGTCTGTGTATAATAGGGAAAGAGTGAAGGCGAGTGAACTGATATTAAATGAAAAATGTAATGAATTCTGGATATTGATGTAGTGACTGATTTGGACATTTATGAAGCTGTCAGGAACCTTAGAATAAATAAATCAGTGGGACCAGATAAGATTCCAGCTTATATTGTTCGGGCACTTGTGGACTTTATCATAAAACCACTTAGATTTTTATTTAATTTAAGTTTAAAAACGGGAAAGTTTCCAGATTTTTGGAAAGAAGTTCGAGTTTGTCCTGTGTTTAAGAAAGATGATAAAACGGATGTAAAAAAATATCGTCCCATATCTATACTATCAGTTTTAGCTAAAGTTTTTGAGTCCATAATTTACAAATATGTTCATGCTCCGACAAAACAAAAAATATCGCACAGACAGCACGGATTTATAGATAAACGCTCAACAGTAAGCAATATGAGTAATGTGACACAATATATTACTGATTCTCTTGATAAACGAAAACAAGTCGATGTCATATATACGGATTTGCAAAGGCTTTTGACAAAGTACTGCATAATGTTCTTTTGAATGTTGCTGAAAGGGAATTTGGGATATGTGGTAAACTATTATTGCTGCTTGGGTCTTACTTAAGTAACAGAAAGCAAAGCGTTTGTGTTAGGGGTTTTCAATCGAGGGTTATTTGGCAACGTCGGGGATTCCTCAGGTTCTAATCTGGGACCTCTGATGTTTCTTTGGTTTATTGACAGCCTAAAAAAATGTAATAATTCGGAGTATTTGTTCTTTGCGGATGATTTAAAATTGTATGCCTGTGTAAATGACGTTGATGATTGTATTAAATTACAGGAAGACATAGACAGGGTTGTACAATGGACCGAGAAAAAAAACTCTATTTTAATATTAATAAATGTAAAGTCCTTACGTTTTCACGAAAAGAAGTCTCCTGTAATTTATAAGTATAGAATGAATGGCGTCGCACTGGATCGGGTGCAGGAAATATGTGATTTGGTGTTGTATTTGAATCGGACTTAAGTTTTCGAAAACATATTGCCGAGATATCAAGACGGGCTTCTGGAATGTATGGATTTATTGTTAGAAACACAAGACGGTTTCAAAGTGTACAGTGTATTAAACAGTTATATGTTCTTATGTTGAAGCCTTTGAAATATGCTTCCACAGTATGGAATCCACACTATCAGTGTCATTCTTATGCTTGGAAAAAGTTCAAAATAAGTTTTTAAGGTATCTGTACTACAAAGATACGGGAACATATGATTTTTATATTCCAAAGCAAGAATTACTGCATCGTTTCGGGTTAGAAACTCTGGAAAAGAAACGCAAGATTGCTAGTGTGGTATATTTATATAAAATTTTGCATAATTTAATAGATGATGCTGATTTCTTGTCTTTGATAAAATAAATGTCCCTTCCCATAACACTCGGAATACATTGACCTTTTATTTAGTGCCTGCACACACTAATAGTTTTTAACTCGCCTTTGCAAAATATGTGCAGGACTTATAATAATGTTCAGTTAAATTGTGATATTTTTTTCCGTTAGACTTAATGCATTAAAGAGACATCTTAGGGAGGTTATATTGTAAAAGTGTCTGTGATAATTGCAGAACTGTAATTATATGTATAGCAAGACTGAATGATTAATGGAGGGGCATCACCTTCACTCGCATGCTATTCTTTTTTTTTTGTTTTCGTTATTTTGAGTGGAAATTTTTCAGTATTTATTTTAATGGGTGTTTTTTAATGTATGCCAGTGAGGCTGGTGTTCTCCCTCAATTATAATAATTATAGTACTATTATTATAAATGAATCTTAACCTACTTTATAATAGGGTATATGGTTACCTGTTAAGTTTGTAAATAAATAAATAAATAAATAAATAAAACTGTGCATCTCTAATCAGTAAAACTTTCAGATGTCGAGAGATGAAAAATCGCACTTTTTAATTGCGAATAATTCAAAAACTATTGAGCTGGCGAAAAAACTTGATATAACATTTTTTTACTTTAAATTTGCTCATCTATCGATTTCTGGGGGTATTTTGGGTAAAAAAATTGCCCACCCCCGAGAAGGAAGGCACCCACCTCATTTATCTATCATCTGTCAAAATTTCAAATAAATCGGTACATGTATAAAAATTGGTTTAAATGCTTGACTGCCTGGACTAAAAAACAATATTTACATTTTTTTTAAAAATGGAGTGTCCATTTCCGATGAAATAAAATAGAGACAAAAGTTGATTTTGACTTTAAAAAAACTGCTAAATTTAGCTTTTATCAGTGTGCCGAATCTGGTTATTATATGAAAAAAATTCAGTTTAAAAGTAATTTAGTGGTGACCTCGTATAGTACCGTTTTAAATGTATAAAATTTAAAATAACACTTTGTTAAGGCCAAGATTTTGATGTCTTTTAAAAATAGTGGCGTGTAGATCCCGACGATATATTACATTTTTTTTTTAAATTTCCTAAAAGTTTTATTAAAATTCGTTTTTCTCTCTTGTGGTCAGATAGAACCCATACTAAAAAATAAATTACTTCATTAAACTTTTATTTTTAACTTTAAAAAGTCCTTTAAAATTTTATGTTTTATTTAAAATTCCTTATTTAAAGTTGAGTTTCGTAATGTACGTTTTAATGTTAATTTTACATACATGTTTGGGTTTAGTTTTTTTTTTTAAAAATTTATTATACTATTTTCATGTGTGAGATTTATTAAAAATCCTAACACATATAGCGAATTTCCCAAGTTTTTTCCTTTTTTTAATTTTTGATTAAATAAAACACTGCTCACTTTGGGTTGATAAAAAAAAATGGGGCAAGGGCCTTATAAAAGACAAAATTAAAACAATTTTGACCTAATCCAAGCCAATTTCCCAAAACACTAAGTAAAAAAAAGGGGCCCCCCAAAAAAAAAGATTTAGCTTTTTTTTAGCCCGCTATTTTGCCAACCTTAAATTTGTCCTTTAATACTTAAAAGTTTTTCCCCTTTGGAAAAATTTTAACTTTTAAAAAAAAATCTTTTTTTTATTTTTCTTAAAAAAAAAAAAAATTTGGCTAACTTAAAAAAAAAGAAGAAAACTCAATATTAAATTAATTGACAAATTTTTTTCAATTAAAATTATGGCTTTTTTTTAATTAAGGGAACGTTTCCTAAATTTATAATAAAAACTGTTTCTTAAGATATTAATAAAAGAGAAACACTTAACATGACAAATTAAAACAACTTTTGACCTAATCCAAAAAGGACCAATTTCCCAAAACATAGTGGAAGGAAGGGATCTCCCAAAAAATGACCCAAATTTAGCTTTTTTTAGCACTTATAACAAATAATGTTCCTTTAAAACTACTTAAGAGTCCATCTGGGAATTCCTTCTCCGTTCAATACTTAAAATGTTCTATTAAACCCCATGATGCTTTTCTTTCCTAAATTTAATTTTGTAATTTGTAAGAATAAATTAATAAGGATCTCTTATTTTATTTAAAACCAAAAGCAATTTAAAAAATTTAAAAATTAGAAAAAAACTTCCATACTTTAAATTTTAAAATTTTTATATAATATAAAAATTATGGTTTTTAGTTTAATTAAAGGTAATGCCAAATTTTAATAATAAATTACGTTTCTTAGATTTAATTCCGTGAAGACAAACACTTCAACATGACTTAAGAAGAATTTAAAATTTGTTGAGAGGGTTTATAATTTTTCTTGGGTTTTTTAAAAATTTTTTTATAATGAAAAAGAACTACAAAGTTAATTTTAACTTAATTAAAAGATATTAAAATTAAAAAGAAAACAAACTGGTTATTTTTATTACATTTTTAATAAAAAGGAAACCACAAACTCGGTTAAAATACTGGTCACAGAGAGGTATAAAATTTATAGTATTTTTTTATTTTCTTTTTAAATAAGAAGCAAACTATTTCTTTCGTGATATATTTTAAAATAATTTCTACAAAGTTTCGTTAAGACAAAACCTCTTGCATTAAAATACAAAATAAAAAAATAATTTTCCTGAGTTACGGCTAATTTACTCCTAAACAGTATTTTTAATTCTTAAATCCAGCCTAAAAACCTGACTGACTTTTACCCCTTTTTTTTTTGACCAGTGACGGTCTCGTTGTTAAAGTTGGCAATGAAATTAACAATGGGTTAAATTTAACAAAGAGTTAAAAATTAAAAAAACTTGATAAGGTAGCACATTTTTAAATATTTCATGCAACTGGATTACAATAAATAATTTAGTTGTGGTTAGTTCTGGTTTGGTTAAACATATAAGAAAATTTTTTAAAAAATACTACCTGGCACAGAATATAAAAAAAATAGGTTTGGCACTCTAAAAAAGTAATATTACATAGTTTTCTTTTTAAACCAGCAGTACAATAGATAGCTTAGGTGATCAATACTGCAAAACTTTTTTAAACTTGTTTTTTAACAAGTTCTTTAATACAATTCATGCCTGTTAAATTTTATTAATAAATCAGGTATTTAATGTAGACAAAATATTTGCTATATTTTTCTAAAAAATTGCTGTTTTAATTAAATAAATATTAGTAAGACTGTGCATTTAAAAGAATTTTATTACTTACTGCTGTATATTATCCATCTATTCTTCAAAAAAAAAAAAAAAAATCAAAAAAAAAACATGAATTTAATGTAGGTTTATTCTTTTTATAAATGTGTCCTTTTTAAGTTAATGGCGCATTCAAAGCCGTAACAAACGGTACTTAAAGAAAACGTTAGGGACCCGACGAGGTATATGTCTGATTCCTTTCGATGCCTTGCCGAAATCCAAGTCAAAAGCACTCCAGGATGTAAAACTTGATCAAATATTTTTGCGTCGCAACGAAAAAATGTTCTTCTTTTAAAACCATTTTAATTAATAATTTTTAACACACCTAGAGTGAGTTTGCAGTCAACATTTATAGGTTTGGGGTGGGTGAAGAGCTTTTTATCAATTTTACGTGTTTCCCCTGATAAAAAATGTTGGTTTATTGCCGTTTCATTGTTAAACTTTCCGACAACCTGCCCTAAGGCGCAAAAAATTTTTTGTCACTAGAGAGCTTCTCAAATTATCCATCCAAACAAACTCTAAAAACAGTCTTTTCAACTTGGTCGTGGAACAATGTTTGTGAGACAGAAAGAAGAATAAGGGTACAACATTTATCTTTCACATCCTTACCCTTATAGCTTTGGCCTTAATAACAAACACGTAAACTATTGTCATTCATTCTGTATACATATTTGTTTTCAACTAATTTAGTTCTTCTTGTAAATTACTAACAGTAAAGTTTTGGCAAGTTGCATTGTCTAATTGTGTTTACTGCAGTAAGGTTAACTTCACTGAAAAAGATTATAAAAAATGCGACAGCCTGAGTTATTATAAATAAAATAAACGTACTTAATCAAGGTTTGGTAAACACGAAACGAAAAAAAACTGTTTGCTTTGTGAGTACAAATAAAAAGACAAAGTGTTTTTTTAGGTCATTATAAGTAAAATGACTATAAGTTGCTTAAAACTTGCGCCATTCTAACTACGTGTAATAATTAAAACAAAGCTAAATAAACTAGAGAGACAAACTTTGAACACCAAAAAAACTTAATAAAGGGAAATCACTTTAGAACAAAAAATAGTTCAAAAGTTATTAATTGAAGATTGTTAGTTAGATGTGTTGGATGTATAAGCAATTTTTTAAGCTATTTTTAGATTAGTTATAAAGTTATTTATCGCCAATATACTAGGGGTGTGCGAATAGTTGTCGAATCGAATAGTTATATTTGATTCAAATTTCGAATCAAATATTCCAGCTATTCAAATAGTTCGAACCATTCGCATTCGATTGATTTGAACTATTGGAATGGTTCGAACAATTTAAACTTAGTAATTTTTTAATTAATTTTATTGATTGTACAAACTAATTATAAAAGTCCTAGTGGCTTTTTAAAATTTATAATGCAAATGAAATGCTTAAATTTTCGATTTAAAATTAGGTCTTTAATTAATAAAATAAAGTCTTTTTGTTTAGTTAAAATTACGGTGGATTTGGGATTATTGTTTGTAACAGTTTTTTTTCTTCTTTGTCTTAATTATTATACGGGTGTAATCGGAAGTAACTGTAAAATTCCGAGGGGGTGACTGTTTGTTTATGTTTATTTTTGAAAGGAATTCATGGTTTGCCAGTAAGAAGCGGTTTATTTTTTTTGTTTTGACGATTATTGCTCTGCAATAGCAGGGTGACCAGTGGGCCCGGCGAAGCGAGGCTTCGCCGGACCAACCAAAACTCTGGATCCAGAGTTCTGGTTGGGTTTGGAACTCAGAGTCCGCTAATCGAGAGTTTACGGTTATTATTAGGTTTTTGGCCGTGTGTATGGTTTTGCAGAAGTTTAATATCAAAAAGTAATATACCCTGGAGATCTGATCAAATTTTATATTGCCAGCCGACTAAACACGGGCTTCGGCGCCGCAGCTGCCTCGTAATAAGGTGCCGACCAATAACACCGGCTTCGGCGTCGCAGTTGCCGCGCGCATCTGCCTTGGTCGCGTGCACATCTGCCTTGGTCGGCACCTCATTAGCATCAATGGCATCAACGTCACAGCTGCTGCGCGCAGCTGCCTTGTAATAAGGTGCCTTAATTAACCGTTAATTTTGCTACAATTTACCGTCATTGCATCTTCTACTTTTCAAAAGCTTAGGGTTTGTTTTACCCTGTATTTTGCATCTTAGATAAAAAAAGGATCCATAACCCCGAAAAAACTTGGGAAAAAAAATTTGCTTTATTACCACCCCTATCATTTAGTTTCGTAGTTAATGTTGTACGTGTCTTGGCTAGATGGTTTGAGGGAAAAGAAAAAGGGAGTTTAAAATATATTGCATAATAAATATTAAAATATTTTGTTTTTAATACAGCTAAAGCAATGTATATTTTGATTCTAAAAATTTTGCGAAAAAAAAAAAAGGGTCCATTTTTTTTTATTGGGGGAAACATGATATAAGTGATATGTTTTAAAAAAAAAAATATATATAATTTCTTGTTAACTTTAGGCAATTATAATTTTGGGGAAAATATCCCAAACACACTTAAAAAAGAAAATAAATTTATATTTAAAAATGTTTAATTAAAAAAAATTTTTAAACCCCAAAAATTTTTCATTTTTTTTTTAAAAAAAGTTTTCCTTAAACTCCCCGGTTAAATATTTGGGGAAAAGGATTTTAATAAAGCCGTATTTGACTTTTCATTTTTTTAAAAAATTACTATTTCATTTATTTTAAAGAAAAAGGTTTAAATATTTAGTAAATACCTTTTTTTTGTTAATAGGTTAATGTTAATAGGTATGAGTAAAAAAAAGCAATAACTTTAACAAAATAAAACAAAAAATTTTTAAATTTAAAATCTCGCTAATATATAGAAAAATCATTTTTAATAGTGGCATCGCTTAAATTTTAAAAAACTTAAAACTCAGTAAAAAAAAAACGATAAACTCGAGTATTATAATGAAAGCGATTTCAAAAACCATGAAAAAATTTTATTATTTTTAAAAATTAGTTGTATCGGCGCTACTTTGGGGGGGAAAAACCCAGTCATTTAATTTTTCCGAAAAAATTCGGGAAAAAAGGGTTCCCCAAGAATTTGTTTTAACGGTTCCCAGAAAAAGTTTAATTTTTTTAAAAGGAAAAATTGGGGGGGGCGAGGGATATTTGAAAAATTATTTTCTGAGTTAAATAAACATCTTATTTAAATACAACTTTTTTTTTAAATTAAAACAATAAGAACAATAATTAATAAGAACAATATAACTTTCAAGGGGAGACAAGGTAATTACCAAACTCATTTTAAATTCAATTAATAAAAAATTATAATTATTTAGGTTACAAATATTTTAGCCATATCGGTTTTAAAATTTTTTTAATTATGTTTGTAGAGCACTATTCTCTTTTGCCCCGGGGGGGTCAAACAAAATTATGGGTTGGTTTTTAAGGGGAATGTCATTTTTTTCTTTTTAAGGGCTTTAAAGTTGTAGATGGTACATTATTTTGGAGGGTTCTTGGAGTGATGTTTTTGAATGATGTTATGTCCATTTGTAGATACGGTTGGGGAGACGCAGCTTTTGAATGCCCTTATTTTGATGAGTTGCTGCTCGCCTTGGGGGCCCTTTTTAGCTTAGTAACATCCGTTGATCGCATAGAATGGATTGCCATGCTGAAGGGACGCTGAGGCAGAAAAAAAAATTGTTGTTGGTTTCAGGGGTACAACTACTAGAGGCATTTAGCAGTATTGCGAGAGAAAAAGAGGGGTTAAGAATTATCGCACCAAGGGTTTTCCCTGGAGGAAAAAATGCTTAAAATTAGCATTTTTATAAGATATTT